>VYZV01021981.1:81074-107134 GCA_013401275.1 Pandion haliaetus | reverse complement strand
CCAAAACTAATTAGCTAAAAATTCACTGGACACGGCAACATCCCTCTGACGGAATTAAGTTTTGTACCTTTTACTGCTGGGTAAGATAGCAGATGGAGTATTTATGCCAATTCACCAGAGCTATCCCAGTTCATCTTGGTGGCAGAGCTATAAAGACTCCAGAAGCCTTGACTTCTGTCTTACTTTAACACTTTATTTTTCTTTTAAGTGTGATAATAGCTGGAAAAAGGACTGCTTCAGAAAGATATGTTTTATGTTCCACAACAGACCTTCTTCCCTTTTTTCATTGTCATCTTTGGTCAACTTACATAATTAAGTGCGTATTTTACTCGTCTTTGAATTGTGGAATAGGTGGAGGTATATAAGAATGACCTGGGTTCTGTTGTGGCTAATGAATCATCTAGAACTGTTCATTGAATTATCATGAACTTTTTCTTTTAACCTTCATTTACTGTGGGTATTGTTGTGAAAGCAGAAGTAGCCGACTCCAGGGTTGACTTTGTCAAGAGGGGTAGTGAAATGAAATGTTGCTTTACTTTTTAATTTATAGAATTGGATTCCAAGGCAATAACAGGCAATTAATAAGTGATACTGCAGTGTCAGTTCTACATAGTAGGTTTTTCTTTAGAATATAGCTGCCCATCATGTATTTTTTACTTTGCTGCTGGGCTGCTACTTTCATGATTGCCCTAGAATTTTCTCAGTGGAGCTAAAAAGTATAACTGAAGATTACTACTTTACAAATACTATAATTTCAATTATTTAGTAAGTATTAGGGAGTGTTTTAGCTACGATTTTTCCCTTTTTTATTTTATACATGATTTTTGTTTCAAGGTCAGAGGTTCCGTTACAGTTACTATGATGAATCCCAAGGAGAAATTTATAGATCCATTGAGCACCTAGATAAAATGGTAAGTTTTCAGATTTGGTGGAAATAACTAACAAATTTCTCCTGTACATTACATTTCTTTGAACACTTTAGAAATTTCTCTAACAAAATATTATAGATTAGCTATTTTATTGAATGTATACTTTTCCTTTGTTTACCACAATAAGAAGTTAGCTGTTGTTTTTAGCTAGTATCCTCCATTTTACTGACTGGGCACAATGTATTGCGGGTATAATCTAGTAAGCATAATTTATGAGAATAAATGCATGTTCACCTACCTGAAATGCCCTAGTGTAATGTAATTCCTGTCCACATACCCTCTCATGGTTCTAGAGAAACAGTAAGAGTTATGAATTGAGTATTGTGGTAGTTAGTTCAGGCTTGATAGCTATGATACCTGCATATTGAAACAGCATTGTGATTATGCTAATGGTTTCAGCAACATCCATTTTGAGGAGGAGAGGCTATAGGGGATTGTGCTGGTCAGGAAAATGAAAGTCACCATTTCCTTGGGAGTAGTCTTCCCCATGCCCCTTATTCTGTAGTAGGTGGAGGGGAAAAGCAGTAGACCATGCTTCATTCTGGGTTTGGCAAACGGCTGAAAGGAATGTTAAATACATAAAGATCACAATGCCAATTCTGTTGCATTTTCTTTGCAGTCACAGGAGCCAAGGATTTCTTTTTAAATGAGAAAATTGTGTTAACGTTCAAGACTATACTTAAGGCACGGAACAGAAGTAATTCTTCTGGAAATATGTAACCTTAAAATTTGTTTTAAAACTATTTGGATCATTTATGTAACTTCCATAAAATATGTTAGAAGAGAAAACTGTTGTTATTTGGGGCATGTTAATTTCTTTCCTTGTCTTAAAGGAATAAATCCTATCTGCTGGAGATATCTCTGGAGGTTTTTGCTTTGTGTATCCATATTAATCTCTTTGTTTTTCCACTATTCATCACTGGAATGGAAACAGTAAATAATTTGCCTTTGTTCTGTTTATCCCATTTTTAATAATTCTTGTTGTCAGTTGAGAAGTTTCTCTATAAAGACAAGTGTTTTTCTACAGAGTCCCAGAATTTGCAGCTTTGAGTGTTTTTTGCAGGAGAACAGATTAAGGTGCATTAGCAAACATTAGTTTCCCCTTGTTGACTTCTGTGGTGAAAGCTTGTAGAAGGACTGGACTTCGGCATTTAATTACTCTTAGTGAACACGTTGGTGCACCAACTCTTTCTTTTGGTAGTTATTCAGCCAAAAGGAGATGACATTTTTTGTAGCATTGAAAATGATGTCTACTGTTTAATAACCATGAAAATACTTTTTCAATCTTAACTAGAAAACTGAACATGCTGCGTCACAGTATATTGTGGTTATTTTTTGCCTGTTTATATCATGCCATGTCTGAACACGTGATTCCGTATTCAAACTCTGTGCAGAGTAGGTTTTGGTTTTGGTAAATTTCAGAAATTTCTTTTTAGCAGTACTGTGGATCCACTTGGGACACTATCCACAATGCCACAAAGATCTCCCTGTCATGTTTCTCCAGCTTTTGGAACGAGTTTGTTCAATTTTGTATGCCCCACTCAGCTGCTACTTGTTTCCTTAGATAAGTGTTGAATTTTTTAATGTCATTTGGCATGCTAAAGAAAGTCGTATTGTTGCAACCACTAGGCCTCTCCACAGAGAAAATAATATTAAGATAGAGACCAAACTGTACTAAAACCATCAGAGGTTTTAACCTCTGCTGTTAGTGGCTCAATAATTTTATTGGACCTAATTAGGAAAGCAGTTGGCTGAGCACTTTGTAAGCAGGAAGATATTCTGGGTTAAGATGAAATTTCTTTTCCTTAGAAATGCCTTTGTGGGAGGACAACGGTCTCTTTTTTTTTTTATTTGGACTGGACCTTAAGTACAGATGTATGATGATTTTCCTGGCTAGTGCATAAACAACGCTAAATGCTTTGGGCATTGAAGATTTACTAACCTGGTAACCGCTGTGAGAAATCTTATTTGCTGTGATTTGAAGTTAGAGCCCTTAGACTCCAGCATAAAAAAAATACAGAGTAGTAAATATTGCTGGGCAGACATCGGTTTCTCCATGGTAACTCTTAATGTGACTGCTGTTACCCTGGGGGTACCACAGTACACCTTGTGAATTGATGGTGAAAGGAGTAAACAGCCCTATGGTTAATAGGAGTACCTGAGGGAAGAATCCTCAAATGAAGAGTTATAATTGAGCAGCTGACGTGCAATAATTTGTATATCATAACCTGATACCTACCATATTTTTAAATAAAAGTGAGGGAGTATTCTGTAAGATGTTGTTGAAGAGTAATTATATTTTGATTATGGCTAGTCAGAAAATGCAGACTGCTCGCTTCAGTCTTCACTGCCAGGTTGCTCATTTTATATCTATTTGTGAAACGTTATGCCTCACTTGAGTCAGTAGGAGGATTCTGTTACCCTGAATGCTGAAGGGAGAGGATAATGCCAGTGCTGAGGAGGGCTGTGCAGGAACAGCCAGCAGTTGTTGTGCAGGAGCCGTGCACAGCATGAATAGCTTCTCAGATGATTCTGATGAACTGCTGAATTCTGGTGGCTTCTGCAGTGCCACTATGGTGTGTCAGAACCTTCCACAGTGCTCCAGCCTGGGAAGGCTTCTTAGCTGTGGCATAATGCAAGACCACGACTCTGCCTGGATGCCCAGCTCCCTGCTCTCTCTGCTGTGCCCAGTCAATAATTTTCCTGTTGGTTGGTTATCTTCTAGTCTGAGTGACTCACACATGCAAAGAGAGTTGGACTGGCTAGTGCTAAGACCAAGTTTGTTTCTACTTCTGTACGTGTGCTATGAGTTTATATTTTTTAAGTGTGAAGAAGCAGCTGAAGTAACTGATTGCAAACTTAAACTTAACTAGCCAAAGGATTATTGGAGTATAGTATAAAATAAGTCTGTGGGTTGGGGGTTTTTTTGTTTGTTTGTTTGGGTTTTTTGGTGGTGGTTTTTTTTTTTTTTTTTGGTAAGCTTGTAGATAATTGATCCTATAGGGGATGATATTTAAGAATGTAACTGCTTTTAATCATATTAAGTGCACTGCGCTAGGATATTGTAGATGCCATTTACAGTATGTGGTTAACTGAGATATGCAAGTTCTATGTGGTGCCATAACAACCATGTGATAAACTGCAGGACCGTGTGATGGTTTGCATTTTTATCATGTGGGTTTTGTCATGTATTTTAACTCTGTTCTAAACAATGCCCAGCCAAGTTATTTTGAATACTGAAAATGATTAGCTTCATACTTCTGCTTTTTAGAAAAATAAAACACAACCTGACAAAAATGTTTCCTTTGTTCCTCAACACCATTTTAGACTGAGAAACAAGCTTGGTTGTCTTTGCTCCTCTGCCACAACGAATTTTAAATCCAAAAGATTGAAAAGTCCAGTACAGCTGAGTGCTTATAGGATATGTGTTAATAGCCATTTCCTATGGATTTTCTCCAATCTGTGATGCATGGAGCTCTGTTAGCCTTTTGTGGGATGAACTGCATAGCTCTAAATGTTTTGCAGTGCTGAACTGTGCATTGAAATAAGCTTACTAGGCATTCTGATAAATCCATGTCCATTCATTTGAGACAAATGCTCAAATGCCTCTGCCCAGTATGTTCCAGTGACTTACAGCTATTGAGTCTCTCAATTGAGCAGCCATTTTCATTTTTTAAAAAGTCATGAAAGGATTTACAAATGGATAAAATATATTCTTTTGAACTGTTCAGTGTCTGAATAAGTGCTTATGTGTGTTTAGTTTCACTTGAGTGTATAGTTAAGTTTGGTTCTGCTTTCTTTAGCTGCGTATTGACATGTACAATTTACAAGTAAATGGATGGTTCAAAGACATGCTGTTTAACCTTTAAGAAATGCAATGGTATCTATGTAATGACTGCTAGTTAGAGGATAGCTACCTTTATTTTTTTGGCACTCATTTAGGTTCTGTAGATCTGGAGTGAGTAACAGCTGTAATTACCGGCCAGGGGTCCAAACACCCTCTCCATGACCCTGGAAGAACTGAGCTCTTGCCAGCAATTGGTCAGCATAGTTTGGTTTTATTTTTCCATAAAATTTATCTCTTTATGAATTAATCTTATGTCTGGTTTTAATTAAAAGTACATAAAGGTGGTGGTTATGGTTGCTGTTTCCTAATCCTCCCTGACTCTCCTGGGAATCTCAAGCTCCTCCGTTGTAAGCTGTGATCCAGTCTGAATAATAAGCATATCTGCCAGATCAGCCAACACCCTTGCAGAGTATTCAAGAGGTTTCACTCTTGAGGTGGAGTCTTTAGACAGACTGACTGCTTCCTGCACCTTGATTTCGTCTTTTATCACCCATACTTTACAAAAAGCAGGGGAAGGGGCTGGGACAATTGCAGAAACCTTAGGAGAAGTTCTCTCCCTTTCTGGTATCAATCTCCTGTTGTTCCTATGCAAAGTGTATGGATTTTTCCAGTCTCTGAGGAAAACTTTCCAGTTTCATCAGCTACACGTAAGAAGCACAGCTATGTCTCTTACTGAATTAGTGAGTGTCTGGAGCTCATTTACCTGGTGAAGGGAATTAATCTTTTTCAGAAGAAGGAAAAACACAAGAGAATGGAGTCTAATATAGGCAAAATCGCAAAGCCATGATAAAACCCAGATAATAATTGATTTAGACTTGCTTTAAACTACTTTCGTTGTATTTGATCTGCTCTGTGGGATGGGGTAAGAGTAGGCTGTATCTGGAGTTGTAGTATTCTTTTTGCTTTTAAGAATGCAAATGTTTATGTGGAAGGTTTTGTTTTCCATACCTGTGCTGGTTTTCATAGTATGACTCCATGGGATCATGGGTCTCTCACTGTGGATGGAGAAAAAGATGTCTATATGTGACCGCCTCATGTAAAGTGGAAGCATCATCTCCTGGCTCTTATGTTTCTGTCGTACACCAACTTTCTAGTGCTTTAGAGATGTTCTGGATCTGCTTTTTATGCTCTGAGCAGATGGCCAGCCTGTGCCCAGATCAACTGCCTTGCATGCCTGATGTGTCTAGGATACCTTACACTTGCTACGTGCTTGAATTGCATGTGTGTATATTGATAATTCGTCTAGGGTTTTTGAACATCCAAAAGACCCAGGCAAGTGCTCAGCCCTGAGCCCTGTTACCAGGGAGAGGAGATGGAGGCAAAACTTCTTCCTACTTTGCCCTTTTAAGTAAATTTGTCTGGTTATTGCTGTACAAAATCCTATGGAAGTAGGGCATCCTTGGAGGTGGGGATCAGCTAGTCTGCGGGAGGAGCTTTTTTAACATGAGCTTCACTGGTATCTGCAAAGATAGCTTCACAGTTATGTGGATCATTGACAGCTTTGGAAGAGCTCCTGCACTTTTAGTTTGGCAAGGGATGGCAACAAGATGACTACAAGCTAGAGCTCAAATGCTGAGATTCCCTTGATACCCTTGATACAAAGTAGAGGTTTTTTCCTCCTGAAGTATTCTGTGTTGTCATAAATAGGTGGTGTATAAACACCTGCTTATGAATGTGTGAAGTAATCATTGCTATCGATTTTTTTTTTTTTTCAGGGTATGAGCATTATAGAGCAGCTAGATCCTGTATCTTTTAGCAATTACTTGAAGAAATACCATAATACAATATGTGGAAGACATCCTATTGGCGTATTATTAAATGTAAGTAACTTTTGATTTGTTAAAAAATTTAACTTTTGGCAAAATGCTGACGTTGGTTTTAAACACTATTGCTGGAGTATTCCTTAGTTGTAAAACAACAAGTCTTAATTTATTTTTCCAAGTGTCCTCAATTTGGTCTCCAATTTCCATGTCTTGCATATAGACAAATGTAAGCTCTTAAAAGGGCTGAGGTCCTTCAGTTCCCTAAGGGAGATGAGGTACCATGTTCCCTTTGAATTTCAATGAAATACAATCATTCACTTTCTCTTGGCCCTAAATAAACAAACATATAAATCCACCTCCCTGAAGAAGTACATACTTGCTCTTTTGAATCTGTACTTACAAACATATATATTTTTTCTGTATTGCTATTAGCTAGCTATTGTGAGTGCCTTGTGATGTCTGGCAGCGTTTCTGAGTTTTGCAAATATGATGAGAGATTGCCCCTGTAAGTATTAGTGCAGTGCACCATTAACTCATAAATTAATGGCAACTAGAATTCAGATTAACTGGTACTTTCTAGTTACCATATTCTGCTTTGGTGATGCAGTGCAGACATAAACCAGGTTTAATTTAGTTGTCTAAATTGGGTCACAGCTGCTTTACAGCACTGCTGGAGTGCTGCAGATTTGTCATATTGCTTGAGTGAATCTTACTGTATTTTTACTGTAATTCAAATTGAAACAGGAAGTATGTTAACCTTTTTAAAAGGGAAAACTTAATTCCCTGGAAATGTAGTCTATATGGATAACATAGAGGAACCTTTTAAAGTGGAGTCTATAAAAGTTTGTATGAGCAATATCAATATTGGGGATGCACGTATCAAAAGTCAGTACTATGAAACTCTGCAAAATATCCAACTCTTAACCTCAGATAATGATTAGTTTTGCAGTGAATCTGAGCTAAATTCTGTTCATTCACTTTTGCTAATTGTCACACTTTAATAAATCATCTTTGTATATTCTTTTTCCTTAATGGCAGAAATGCAATCTAAAGAGTTGGATTCTTTTCTGTTACATCTGTGTTTCTGTATAAATTCACTATGGAACTGAAGCATTGTTTCTGAAGGATCTATTTTGAAAGGTTGTTTAGTATTGCTTTATAGAACTGCATGGATGTACATAGTGCAGCGGGGGGAGCGTTGGTGAATGAAACAGCACAGCAATGGGTTAGGTCCACAAATTACTCAGAGGTGCTTATTTTATGATGAGAGATGTTGCAAGGACCCCTGGAGGGAGGGGAGAAGACTGAGATCTAGAAAATGTCATAATTTCACAGATACCTTTTTTTAAACACCTGTTTTTTTCTCTCTTTAGGCTATCAACGAGCTCCAGAAGAATGGAATGAATATGAGCTTTTCATTTTTGAATTATGCTCAGTCAAGCCAGTGTCGAAACTGGCAAGACAGCTCAGTGAGTTATGCAGCTGGAGCACTTATGGTCCACTGAACCGCTGAATGCTCAGGGATGGCACCTGCACACGCTCTGTATACGGGGTCCCAGCCTAGCCCTTACAAAGATACAGTCCCTGGTCTTTGGGTATACTGAAACCTCAAACTAATAGAACTCTCTTCTTTTCTAGTAGGTGTAGTCCTTCCTTAGTTTCAACTCATTTAAAAATGCTTTCTTGTTTAGGACAATGGAAGGAAGGCTGGTATCGAAACATTTTGTGATTTTTTTTATTTTTTTTATTTTTTTTTTTTAAATGGTAATGGCTATGAAGGCATGGTGGTAGACAGTCCTTACAAATAAAACATGTAAAGCATTTACCATATCCTAAATTTGCACTCTTTGCAGACCTGTGCACATGTACTCAGCTTTCAGAATAGTTTTGCAAGTTGTAAACAGAAAAAGGGGTGGAAGCTTTTTAATAAAAGAAAAAAAAGGAAAACAATGCATTTATAAACAATCCTGTATTAGAATATAATAAAACTCCAGTATAGTCAGTTACTACCCATGATGTACAACAGATATCTTCTATTTTAGTTGCTAATAAAGGGCTACACAAACCAAAATAGTCTGATTTAAACTTATTGCTTTGTGTTCTGTATGTGGCTGCTTGTCATTAACATCCTTTATCCTCAGTTCTTATGCTTGGTAATTCAGCCATTCTGTGAAATACTTCAGAATGTATTTTATATTCAGCATTTGTTGTGACTATTTCATTTACAGATTTTTTTAAAAATCTTAAACCTGCACTATGAGTTCAGCTGTGCAAAAGAATTTTAAAAAACTTTTATATATTCTAATCATTTTTGTTTTACAATTATCTATAAAATAGTATTTTAGTGTGTGATACAAATTTATATCAGAAATACACTTTTAATGATTTTTATGCTCGGTTTGATTATTAAAGTGAAATAGATGCAGTATTTTTATTTGAAACGACTTAAAACTGAAAAAAAACAGTAGCTTGAAAATCATAATTCTTAAGAATATCTGTCAAGCATTTAGAGGCCACAGAAGCCATACAGTGCTAAACTCAAGCAATTACTCCTCAAAGATTTAATGGGGAGGGGAAGGTAAGGCTTCTCTTATTTTTATTTTTTATTCTTTATTCTTTGACTGTGGGTAGAATTGTTTCATGTTCTTTAAGCATCATCACATCTTAAGAGTTCTTGAACTTTCTTCCAGCCAAAATAATGGTGTAATTATTTGAGTTATCATTCCTGAAGGCTTCCTTTCATTCTAATAAGAAATGCAAAGTAGGATGGCAGTACTGGCTCATTATCTAAATGGAGATTTCATCCCTGGTACTTCACCTGCTGTCAAGCAACCTCCCGGTACATTCAGCTTTTCTGAGTGGCAGAGGGGAATTTCAGAATTCAATTTAGATTATCTTTGAAAGTTATGGGAATTGCTGCATGCAAAGTCTTCACCTGAAAGCATACCAGACATCTTGTTTATTCCCATTAAAATACCCTTTTGCAGACAGGCACTGCTTACACCACTTCTATTTTCCTTCTCACAGTTGGCCACCATTTTAATAATAACAGGTGAATGCTCCATTTACAAAATGAACTACTTTGCAGATGTTCAGAATCCATCCCAAATGCCAAAGTCCTTTGCATGTTTGTTCTTTTAGTTGCCTTACTGCTCTGCCTTGTTCTTGAAAAGTCTCAGCAGCAGACAGGGAAAACAACTGTCAGATTACTTTTGATGGACCAGCAGGAAGGCTGTGCAGGTAAAACTGAATTGGTAGCCAGTCTTTATAAATACTTGTCTGACTGTGCCTTATTAAAAGAGTAGTTCGATCATGAAGATTAATTTTTTTTTTTTTTTTTTTAAATCTTTGGTGAATACAAGTTTAATTAGGACTCGGGTTTCTTTCAGTCTTATGCCAAATGCTTAACGTCATTATTGAAACACGTAGTTAATTGGAATGGTTAAGTATATATCTTTTCGCTAAGGTAAACATAGTAATTAGCTTATGAATACAAATGCCTAAGTTGCATCTTAGTTCTGTAAGATAGTTTTAATAAAAACTAAACATAACTGGAAGAGCTTCGAGGAAATCGGTCAGCCATTTTGCTCAGCACAATGTTATGAAATACCTTACAGTGAAAGCACTTCACATGTAAACTGTGTAATGTATTTCAAAATAAAGTTTCTAATTAAAATGGGAATTTCTGTGCCTACTAATAATAACTAGCAATGACAGTTCCGAAGCCCACTCAGAGAGGAGTTTAAAGCTTTGCGAAATCTGTTCTAACTTAGAAGGATTTGTTGTAAAAACCCTGTTTGAAAGCAGAAAATAACCTGACTTCAAAGAACTAAATTTTTTTTTGCTCTTTTGGTGGGGTTGGAGAGATTTCACTTCGTTGCTCGGTTTCCTGGTGTGTCAGTTTAAAATGTGTCAGAAGGAAAAGCAAATAATCTGAAAAGATCTTCACTCAAGACTACAGTTTCATTATTTTAGCTTTACTGTACATTTTATTCTCACTTAAATATACATTTGACTATAGCATTTTGGGACAAAAATGTCTGGTTTAGATAATGTTGAATATTCACAGTCCTGCTCGCTTTTGGGGAGGTTTCTCTACACGTAGGATGACTGATCTTTGACCACTCTTCTGGTGCAGTAACTCCAGCCAGGGACGTGATTCTCATTGTAAAATTTTGGCATTTTAGAGAAATGTTTAATGTGTGAAGACGTTAATTAAAATACTCCTTTGCTTTTCTGTTCTTGTGTTGCTCACAAAAGAGCTTTATGGATTTTTTTTAAATACTGTCTTTAAAAAGTGCTTTTGAAGTACCGTCTACAGAATTTTTCGTTCCTCGACTTGATGTTTTTGATACTGAAATGGAGCAGTAGGTCTTCTATTGCTCCAGGTTTGGATCAGCGGAAGCAGGAGAAAGCGCAGGCGTGAGCAGCTGCTGGGCAGCGAATGCCTCCACAGGCATCGGGAGCCACCTCCCGCCTTTCACTGAGCCTGAGAACACGTGCGTGGTGCCGGTTAGAGCTCGCTACCAGTTCATAACGACTGTTCGGCTTAATTTATTCTAAAAATCATGACTCCAGTGGCTTTGATCTGATGTTGTTATTTCCACTGAACTCTTACTCCAGTGCAGTCTCTTCCTGGGAGCCTTCGGAAATGCTGAGCTCGCCCCTTTTCTAGGCCTAGCTCTTGCTCTTGCCGTTTCCCGCTCAGGGGCTCATTGGCTGTGTCTCGGGGGTTCTGGGTATTGCTGTAGGCTTTACTTGGGAATTTTGAATTGGCATTTCAAGTGCTGAAATGGGGGCTTTCCGCCTGCCACCTGCACACGGAGTCTCCTGGTACTTTGGCACGTTGTTTTGGTGGTTGGTGTAGGGTTTTTCCATTTCGTGTTTGTCCTTTTCCCCTTACTCCCTCAGGAAGAATGCTTTCCTCTGCATCAAAGGAAGCTTTGCTGTCAAATGACATCAGTCACCATGATTTGCAGTTGTTATTTCCTCAGGCTGAGTTCAGTGTGCTAACTAGCGTCTGATCCACTCAAAAATTGCCCAAACTATTATGTTCATGGAGAAATGTTGTAAGTCTCTTGTATAGGCGCCGCTTGCCTTCCTACTTCTGTGAGAAACTTTCTGAAATTAACTCTTGAAGTTAGCCTATGAAAAGATCTTCAGTGCAAAGGAAAACGAATTTCAGGATCCGGTTTAGTGCACCCTGAAGATGTGCAATGGTTCAGGGCCCACAGTGCAGCCAGATGGCCTTTTCAATAGATGGTTGCAAGACATGGTTTGGAATCGGTCTGTAGGGGTGAACTGACATTCTTTCAGTAATGTAAAATCTATTGCCTCTATTCTAATTGTCTCTAGAGCTTTTATTTCAAATTTTTTTTTCTTCTTTGATTTTTGTGTAATTCTGAAAACAATTTGTCCATGCATACTGCAGACAACTTCCAGATGCCTGGTGTCATTTAGGGGTTACCTTATTCCAGCATTAGCTGAAAACTCAGCATTGGCTTCTTCCTGTCTTGTCTGGTACCTAATTAGTGTGTGAATTCCCTAATGTCAGGGTCAGAGACACTTCTCCCATTGCTTATACCCCAGGAATGAAAATGAAAATGCCATGGTAGTGATGTCTCTAAATTAAGAAAGAGGTTATGTCAGTTTGTTTGCTTGTGTTTTTTGGTTTTGATTGGTCGGGGGGTGCATTTGGTAGTGGCTTGGATCTTTCTGGAAAGGGCAGAGAAATGAGGAGAATGGGCATAGATGGGGAATAAAATGGTTGCTTTTCCAATTTAATGTCAGCAACTGTTCTGCTATCCTGTTCAGGAGCTGACATGCTGCAAAATATTGCCCAGTGCAGCTGAGGGCTGGATGCAATGGTGGACAGCCCGTTACTCCTACTTCAAAGAGAAGAAACATTGGAGGTATTTTGTCAAGTGTAGCTCAATTTGTTGAAACTCAAGGGTGAGAATCCTATGCTGATACCTTTACGTTACAGGTAAATAAAGGTGTCTTGGCCTTTACTCAAAGATGACAGATGGACCCCCACACCCCAAGGTTTCTAAGGCAATGTGTTTTGTTCTTGGTGGATTTAAGAGAAATAAATAATTATCTCAGCCCTCTGATCCCCATTGACATTAATGTAAATATGTATTCCCTACAAACAATTCTATGTACCTTTTTCAAAGCTTGTGAAACCAAAGTTAGTTACACTGTTTTCAAACAAAAATATATCCTAATTCTAGTTGTTTTATTTAAACCCGATTAAAGAATTATCCAGGGCCTCAAATCTGCTGTGAGTGAAGCCGTTAATGAAACTTTAGACTTCAGTGATGTCGTATCTGCTCTGTGTATGACAAAGACCTAAATGACAAGAGGAATAAAACATTGTGTTAAGCATTAAACTAGGAACTCTCCGAACCTAAACTTACCAGATTTCTTTTTTTTCTCTAGTGAATTTTAAAACAGTGAGAAATTACTTTCCTGAGCCTGTGACTGCAGCTTCACAAGACTGAAAACAGCAGTGCTCTTGGGTGAAGTCCCTTCTTTCGTAAAAGGTGCTTATTATATTTTTCTGCTGAACTCTTGGAGCATGAAGTGGACCATTAGCATCTTAGTGCCTGGGCCGCAGAGGCAGAGGCTTGACTGAGCTGCCGGGCTGCACAGCCAGGTAGGGAAAGGCATCCCCTGGGATTCGCTGGCTGGTACTTAAATGACTTTCCATTGGTCTCCAGGAATTGTTATAAAGGTTTGAAAAGTGAGCCTTTAAGCTCAGCTGTGATGAATCAGTATTGAGCTCATGCAGATTTTTTATGATAAAAATCTACTTTCCTTTATGATCACAGTCCAAAGAGCTGGTATTACAAATAACCTGTCAGTAGGATGTCTGCTATAAACGGCTGGTCTGGAAATGCTGAGTGGCCTCACAAGTACTTTCAGGGAGAAATCACACTTTCTGCATTGTAAGAAATGGTTTTCTGTTTGCAGGGCTGAGGTCTGACGAAATGCTGCTTTCAAGCTGTTCTGAAATAAACTGACTTGGTTATTGTAGATAAGCATGTAACTCTGGTATGTGCTCAGTGTTTCATCCATCAGAGAAGTTACCTGGGTGGCAGGGCAATGGGATGCATTACTGATGCGTGCCCTGTGCATTTCCAAGCTAAGTCCAAAGTACTGGAGTTGTGTGGGAAAGTAATTCCAGTAAAATGGATAACAGATGTGTTGTGGCAGGTGTAAACCTGTACTTTATGGAAACTACAAGAGTATTCTCAGGTTCACTTAAAAAAACAAACCCCAAGAAACCAAACAATGCCCTAAAACCCCAAAAATGTGTATTTCTATGAAGAGGAGGGAAAAGTAACCAGAAGGTTAACCTCTTCACGAAGGCTGGGACAAACCTGGGTTGGGAAGCTTCCTATCCCGCATCTGCAGCAGGAGCTCTGGGAGCGGTGGGTGCCCTCGGTGGGGATCGCTGGAGCAGACGATCCTCGGGGCAGACTCAGGACTCCGGGTCCAGAGGGAAAGGCCTTTTCAGCTAAACGCGGGTGAAGCCTCTTCTGATCAGTAAGTCTTGTGAAAAACTGCCTTTGCTCCTACTAGCGAGAGTCTGCTTTCGTGCAAGCGGAGTCTTGTACAAGATTGAAAGCACCGGGGGTCTGGGATGCGTTCCCATCATTGCACAGTCGTTGACTGGAAAATGGGGGTTTCCTGCTGCCACTGCCTCTTCTCCCTCTCCTGACTACGTGCTTCCCAGCTGTCAAAGCCCCTCTCAAATGTACCCCGGGTACCCCCGCAATTGCCGCTGCCCTCAGCAGCAACCGGCCTGTGCGAGCGAGCGGGGTCAGCCCTGCAGCCGCCCCCGGCCGCCCCTCCTCAGCGAGGCTCACGGCAAAGTATTCCGGAAAGAAGGGGCTTTTTTTCCCCCTCGGTGATTTTTGTTTCTTTCCGAAACAAGTTATTTTGGGGCGGGCTGGCCGACACTAGGTGTCAGTGTCGTGCTTCCCTCCGCTCCCGCCCGGCCCGCGGAGCGGAGCTGCCGGCCAGGAGAAATCCCTGCGCCCCGGCGGGAGGGGGCAATGTTCCTAGCCCTAAAGAGTCAGTAGCAGCTGGTGTTATTTTTAAAAGGTCGCAGCCTTTCGTTTTCCAGGTTGTCCTGGACTTTGTGGCCGTATTCAAGAGCCCCGTTTTCAACAGTCGCTTTACAATACTGTGGTTTAAAAAAAAAAATTCCTTAAAAAAAAATTACATTGGAGAGCGTCACCTAATGAGTTAGCTCTGTCAGCAACTACAGGAAAAAATGGCAACGGCATCTGTTATATACAAATATTTTTGTTGACAAAGCTCATAAGCAAACATTAAAAGTAAAGCGGTGGTGCACCTCCAGCTGTGTCTGGACACGGACCCTCTTGCTTTCTTGTAATCTCTCGGTGTTTCGCAAGTCATGCAAAAATTATTTCATTCGGTTTGTCTGATACTTCAAGAAGGCTGTTCTTCAGTCAGGGGCGAGGTGGGAGCTTGGGCTACGGGCTGCGTGAGGAAAGGAAAAGGTTTCCCCCAAGCTCCGCTGCAAGTGGTATTGCAGGTAGATTGTTAAGGGTCTGCTCCTGTTTGTGTAAAAGGTGGTGGCAAAGGTCTCGCACGTTTCAGCACGGTGGGCCCCAGACATCAGCTGGAGCTGTCGCCCTACCCGAGCTGGGGGCGGCAGGACGGACGTGAGCATCCTCCGTGGCATCTCCCACCCTCGCACTCGGGGGCAGGACGGTCCCCGGACTTTGGTCTGGGTGCTTTGGTTTGGCCTGGCAAGCGGAGGGCAGCCACCCCGGGGGCACCCACTGGGCCACATATGTTAGAGCATCCTACCTCTGCACAGGTACTTGTTTTTTCAAAGCTTGAAAAAATACCTCTGCATCTGACCAAGCTCTCGCTGAAGTCAATAGGAGATGGATGAAACTTCACATTCTTAAGGAGATATGGACCTGCTCAAGAAGGCGGTGGGGGAGCCGGATCTCAGCTGTTGTAACCTGGGGAGAGGCTGTGGAAGGACGCTGCTGGCAGCTCGTGCAGTGGAACAAAACCAGAGATAAAGATGCACTTAAATTGTATCTGGACACAAATGTCCGTGCTTTCTAACCCCAAGCAGAAGTTTCATTTATGTGATCTGCCAGTTGATTTTACAAGATTATTTCGTTCATTAAAAAAGGAATAGGAGACAAGCTGCTGCTTTTTTTTTTCTTTCTCCCTCCCCCCCCTTTTTCTTTTAGATACTGCTAGATTCCATTTTCTTGACATATGAGCTTTTCCATTGCTAGAGTTTCTTTTAGCTGAACTCATCTTATCTGAGAGAGAAATCTTAGTCTGGATCCAGCTTATTTTATAACTAAGCAGTGTTCCAAAATGAAGTCAGAAGGTGAGGGACTAAAAAGCTGGGCTGAAAAAGAAGAAAAAAAAAAAAAAAAAAAAAAAAGTGTCCACTTTTTTCCAACTGCCTTCAGCTGGAACAGAGTTGGACCAGTGAAGACATTTTGAAATTCATATTCTTCACTTTCCATTGCTGAGTTGCTTTTGCCACTGGTGGGGTCCAGGCCCTGGCACCTTGTCTGGCTGGAGCATGCTGTCACTAGTCTTTTCTGGGGACATACCACTGCAGATCTAGCACTCGTGTAGCTCTACCTTCAGTAGCAGGGAGATGTATGCTAAAATGGGTGGTGTAGCTACTGTGCCTGTGTTGTATACAGCCACTTTGCATGGGCATAGCTGACAGGATGCAAAGATGCCCTTTTGCTGCCGGCTGTTGCTACTGCAGAGCTGTATCTCCGTAGGAGGAAAGATAAAGCAGAGGTAAGAGACAATCTTGTGAAGATGCTGCCTCTTTGACTCTCTAGCAACTTGCTGTACTGAGAGAAACAAAAACTGGGCGAAAGCCCAGCTTGGCCAGGGCCAGAGAGGGCAGCTGGGCCAACACATGTCAAGCAGGGCCTTAGGCTAGGTGATCTAGGGCATTGCCAAGCCGTCCTGCATGTTTCCAGCACTGAAAGGCTGGGATGAAATCCCCCCCGAGCCCTCGCTTTTCTAGGCTGCATGAACCCAATCCCTTTGGCCGTTCTTCATGTGCCAAGATCTCCAACTCCATAACCATCTCGGTGCGCTTACCCCTCCAACCCTGCTGGGATCTCCCATTTTTCAATGTCCATCTTGATCTGGGGGGACCAAACCAGACACAGTACCCAGGTGTGATGTGGGGTAGCTGCATCCCTCGATCGCTGGCTACAATCTTGCTGATACAGCACAGTTAGGTACTAACACAGTCACTGCCATGGGGTATTTGTCATCAAGGGAGTTCAAAATGCTTTGTAAGGATGTTTTAGGAATAGCTCTCAGTTTCTGCCCTCCTGAGATTTTTTCAAAGGAGGTCAAAGCTTCTTCGGCCTTTGCATCTACAGATCAGAAGAATTAAGTCTATTATTTTAACTGCCCTCTTCCTTTTGGCATAACAGACAAAAATACCTCACCTTTTACAGTGTGTAACTCTAGAAAGAAATTTACAGGGTACAAAAGAGCCCCTGGGAGAGAAAGAAGGATGCAGCAATTTTACAGATAAATGAAATGCAATGAAATCTTCAGGTTTCTCTTATGCATACACCTCATGAAAGGGATTAAACTTTTTCTAAACTGTTCTATAAATCAAAATACAATGTTTTTCTTAACTATTTTCCTGAGCAACATAACATAGACACAAAAATAAACCCTGGCTCTAATCTTGATAATTTTATCAAAAAGCATATTCCAGCTGGGCAACTGCTCCACCAGATCCCTGGTGACAGGGTTGCACGTCCTGGAGGAGAGCGTGCTAGCCTTCTTGCCCAGCTTTGTGCTCGACCAAATGCCAAACTTCCATCCAAGCAGGGATCTGTGCCTCAGTTTCCTCATCTTTAAAACAGAAACCATGGTACTTGACTTCCTTTTGGTAGCAGTAAGAGAGAAATCTTAGTGACCTCCACCACAGCTACCAGAGTCTTTTTCTTGCTTGCAGGCATGTGGAGAGATGGCAGTGTTATATCATGTGATACTTGGGAGGTCTGCCACGCCATCTCCCATTCAGAGTGTACACACTTAAATGGCCTTTGGCAGATGTTTCTCCAATGTGTCCGTGAAAAGCCTCTGGTGCAGTGACCCACAGTCCCCCAGCATGGTCCTGCCAGGGCTTTGCTGCCCTTCCTGGGGGGCACTTGCATTGGGATCTCCTCTCTGCAATTTAATCCCATTTGTTTTCCTATCCCAGCAGACTTGTTAAACTCTCCCATCTCCATTGCAGCTACTGTTTTTGATTGTGAAAACCTTATTGCTTCTCCTCTCAGTTTTCTCTTCCCTGGCAGGAACAGCCCTAATTCTCTCCATCCTTTCCTACACCATGACTAGTTGCTCTTGCTGCTTTCCTCCAGGCTGCTTGTCAATGCTTCCTCACACTGTAGCATCCCAAATGACTCATTTCTGCTGAGGCCAGACTGGTGCCAAACGGGAGGAGTATCACTTTGTGTTTTTACACATCTCTCTCTACTGCATGGTGTGACCTAGTATGATGTTCACCCTTCCCTGCAGCAGCAAGGCGCCGTGACACACGCTAACGCCTAAATTCAGCAGAACATCTGTGTAGTCAGGTGTTGCCTTGTCAAATGTCTGCTCATCCAGAAACCCATGCCAGGTTTGCACTTTCCTTTGTCCTTATCAAGCTGCCTTCTGTTTTTTAGATAGTTTCTTCAGTTTGGCTAGATCATTTTGAACTCTTAGGCTGTCTCCTGTGTACTGGAAGTCCTTCCACCCTAGCTGTCATCTGCAAATTTAATAATCATGCTCCAGGCTCTCAGTATCCAAAGCATCAATGAAGATACAGTATAGTACCATAGACTGGCTTCAGTAAATCCATGCTTGGTGCACCCTTCCAGTTTGACCAGGGATTTACTGACAATGACTCTTTGAAATAAATTTTCTAACCAATTCTGAACTGCCCTTACAATAGTGTCACGTTGACTCAAGTCACCTCCCCTTATAAGCACACCGTGTGAGAAAATGCCAAAGCTTTACTGTAGTCAAAGCCCATCTGTGCCTACGTACAATGATGGTTTCCACTTTTATCCTCTCACAGGAGGAACCTGAAATGAGTTTCATATTAGTTCCTCATTAACCTGTGTTTGCCATCACTCATCTGCTTTGCATCTTTCATATATTTGCAAGTAGCCTGGTTTGTTCTTACAGTGTTTTTCTGGGCGCTGAAGTTAATCCAACTGGTCTCCTGTTGTCTTGCTCATCCGTCCTGCCTTTATAAAGCTAGGCAGGCCGTTTGCCCTTGGTCAGTCTTGTGTGACCTTTGTCACCATCCCCAAATTCTCAGGTAACCTCAGCCAGCTCTGAGATAGCTTCTGCCAGTGGTGGAAATACCTATGGGGAACTTCATTAGGCACAACCAGTTTGGAAACATATAATTTATCTAAATGGTCTTTTTAGATAAATTTAGATAGTTTCTCCTTTTTTAGTACCCTGAAATCTCAGTCTTTTGATGGCAGTTCTGTCAGCTGTCCAATCACACTTGACCCTTTTGGTGGAAACAGAAAAAAAAATATTAAACACTTTCATTATTGGCATTGATAGATTTAAGTGATAGAAACGTGGGAAGGGAAAGGACTACCTGGTTCAGTAAGTCCCGTCTCCAGTGGCCATAAAGTATAACATAATGCAGAGACTACACAAATCTCTGCACCTAACAAGCCAAACCCCCATTAACAAGCTTCTGCCAGAAAGCTACTACCCTGCACTGCTAACGCTGAAAAGGCAGGCTGAGCTTTTGGAGACCTGGGGGTTTACCTTTTGCCTTTCCTTATTGCTGAGGATTACGCTCCTACTCATTGCTGCAGCACCAGCGTGCTCTCGGCTGCTGTCCTGCCGGGTGGACAGCCTCTGCAAGCCTTCAGGCACCGGTGTTTGGGTGGCAAAATGGGCTGTGGTTGGAAATGGAGGCCAGGGGGAAGAGTCCCCAAGGCAGGAGGTGGCTGCGGTGGCCTGAGGAGTGCAGCTGCAGCGTGGGCTGTCACGGGCAAAGGGCCTTTCCCCCAGCCCTTGGTGCAAAGTAGGAGAGGTGCAAGGCTTGGGCTTGGGCTCCCTTGGTACAAAGCTTGGGCTGGTGGTGGGACAGTGAGGAGGGAAAATACAAGTGAGATCTCCAGGAGGGAGCCTGCAGGATAATGGCAATGCTCATTGGCTAAACAATGTTATTGCTAACTGTCATACAGGTTTTTATTCTCAATTCAAAGGGAAAGACACTTTATTCAGGGTTTCACCCTCTCCTGCAACAATGCCCCATTTGCTTGTGACTCACCCATGGCTGTATGATGGCCATGCCATCTCTCGCTTTCCAATTTCTCTTGCAGCATTTGCAGCATCATCCCAGATCAGAGACCCTCAGAAATGTCCCCAAGCTGTAAAAATGGGGTAACCATCCAACAATCTCTTGTTTCCAATTCAGTAAAGTATTATACAAGCAGTCATAAATGCTGATCTTTGAAAACAAGAGCAGCTTCACATGCAATTGTTTAGTTCAACCAATGTACAAAGCAAAAATTTTCTTGGAATGCTACATCATTGTTATTTTTTTTAATACCAAGTGGTCCTTTAATGAGTGTTAATCTCTGACAGATGGCTCTGTCCATCTGGCACTACTGAAGAGTGTAAAAGTCTAATTTATGTGGAAAACTTATTTAAAATTGTATATTCATTAGAAACAACTAAAACAACTGATCTTTTCATCCTGGGAGTGCATGATGGTGCCAAAGCACCACTAATAAATTCCACTGCCAAGAAGTGGGAGACAGTTTGCAGACAGAACTGATGGCATGAGCAATTTTTCTCCTTCCATAGTTGTGAAATATTTCTAAGGGAAAAAAATGCTGTGAACAAAGCACAATACCCCTCACAGGCAGGTTTGCACAAGCTCTGGCTAGTGCTGAAGGAAGGTACCATATTAGCGTCTGCCTCGGTCTCTGGTACGAGGAAGGGCATCCCTGCAGGAAAGGCAGAGTTGGAGATTCGGGCTCCGAGCGTGCCCAGCTCAGTGCAACACCTGAAGGGATGACGATGGACCACCGTCGCTGCTTCCCCCACCAGACTAGCAACTTTATACTCATCCCGCCTGCTGCAAAGGGCTGAAGCTCTTGCCCATTGCCCCAGCGGCTTGGGGTGCCGAGGGCATCGCCTGGAGCAGGCAGTGTAGGGAAGCCAAGCACAGCCCCGGCTGGGGAACGCGGGGCTGCACGCCTGCACTACAGGAGAAGAGGGAGGAGGAGATGGGGACCCTCCAGAAAGTCTGCAGAATGGCTCAGGCAGAGAGGTGAATACACATGAAACTGGGCTTTATCAGTCCTGCTGGATCATGGAGCAATGTCACTTGTGCAGGCATCAGCTTCAGAAAAGTTTAAAAGGCAGGAGAGGCCCTGCAACAAACAGTTGCACAGGAATTTTTAATAAAACGTAGAATTTGCCTTCCTCAGAGCATGATCCCACTCCCATGGTGGTCCGAATGGTGAATCCCCTTGGATTTTGGGGGATCTTGACTGGGTTGTTACGTTGCTCTGGGAATCTGAAATGTTATTTGGATGTGATATCGTGCTCAGAGAATAAAGCAACACTTTGTCTATGAGAAAAATAAGGACTTATCTGTTATTTTTTCTTCTTTTAGCATCATCAAATACTCAACCTGAGAAGGAACACTGTTTTAAAATTTGTCCTGGAATAAGAAAACATTATTCTATGTCAGTTCAGAAGAAGTTCTTTCGGTCTGCAACGGGCAAGATGATTGTCTTATCTTGAACCATGAAGGGGTTGAAGTTTGAGTATTGTTTCATGCTGAAGTAAAAATATTATTTTGTCCTGAAGATCGGAACAGAGTATTCAGCATTCTTCCAGCAAGCAGATCTATGTTTAGAGTGACAATACACAAGGTTTTCTTAGCAACGGTAAATTTTTTTCTACAAAACCAGTGTCCTAAAATTAAATCCTTAGACAAGACTGCTTTGCATTAAGAAAGTCCTTTCTCTTTGGAGAATTCCAAGTCAGGTTAACCTCTTAAATCTGTATGGAAAAGTCTTAGGAGATTTATTAAAAAGGAAACTAATCAGGCTCTTGCTATGCGATAGCAATCTATTAAAATGCATAATTTCACTAAACATGTATTTTCTGGTGGTATTTTAATCATGGAGTATCTGCCAGCAGAAACATCATTTCTATTAAAGTTCAATGGGGTGATTTGAAAGGCTCTTGAACATGCTTTATTTCCTTTTAAATGCTCTATGGTTATTCCCTAGCAGTGAGAGGTAATAGCTCCAGGCTGCTCTGTTCAAAGCCAAGGTTCACTCTGCAATGGATATTGAGGGAAAGCCGTCAGGGTGCTGGCCTGTGAATTGGAGGAGCTGGAAGTGGATCTGTGGTCCGTCATACTCCGCCTGCACGATTATCTCTAAACTCCTGAGTGTGTTACAGAGCTGCGAGGCTGTAGCAGTCAGTCAGGGCTACCAACATGAAAGCCAGAACTTGGAGCTCATACTTTTGGTACAGGAGACACAGAAAGTTTGGCACCCTTTAAAGAGGATTGGAAACCAGGCATACTATGGGTCAGGGAGCCTCTACAGTTTGCCACCAGGAGATGTACTGGGAAAAGTCCGGAGTTAGTGCCCTTCTCCAGACCTTGGGCATCCAAACCTGGGTCCTATCTTCAGGGCTGGTGGTGACATCTTGCATTTTCAGAACCAAACAATGCTCAATGCATTGTTTAAAAGAAAAAAAAAAAAACCAGCATTGGTGTTAATGCCTAAATTTTAAATTAGTGGTTTGAACACATGCTCAGGAAATGAGACACATGAGTTTTAAGCCTTACTCAGCTGGAGGACATTCAAACCCACATTCAAGACAACCAGCAAGAAAGTCTGTAGCTGAGGAATGAGCAAGTGCACTGGGACACAGAGGGCAGGTCTGCTTACAGATTGCACCCTGGACTTTGGATGAAAGGCAAAAACAATTTTGGGAACACAGATTGGAGCCTCGCTGGCCTTTTGAGTCATGCCTGGTCTTTTCAGTGCTTTGGAGAGCTGCATTTGTACTGCCTCTACCCAAGGAAGGTGGCTCCTGACCCTGTGACAGGTACTTAAAATTGTTGCCTTGGAATAAAACTGCCCTGATAGAAACCTCATGGAGACAAGGAACAAGTGCTTTGTAACTGAGTATGAGTTATCGAGGTTGGCCACATGCTTCATTTTACCTTAACCTATCACCTCTATGGTGAAAACTACCGGCACTTCACCTCCACTGAAACAGATGTCCTGAGCTCTGTGTCTCTATGTAAAAACACGAGTGGTGGTCCTAACATCGGCAGGCTTTTGTTCCCCACATATTGATTTAAAAGCTGACTTGCAGTTCTTCTCTCTGGAAACACCAGCTCAAAAGGGTTGCAAAGCACTCAGATACTTTAAAAGAGACTGGCCCCATTGGAAAAGGTCCTGCATGAAAGGCACACTGTCAGCTGTTTGCGCCTTCCCAAGTGCAAAGACAGCAGAAATCCTGCCCTGTGGTGGGGACAAACCCCGGTAATGGTTTTTCACAACCCTCACTGGTCAGGCTGAAAGCGGGACTGTCTTTGCTGGTGTAAGAGGCCTGAGCCCATCCCTGGGGATGCACACAGTTTCCTAAACTTAGATAACTGAAGGATAAGAGAATTTCATCCAACAGCTATTTAGAATGAAATTCATAAGCAGATCTGCCCTTCTGCTGCCAAGGGTGTGCTCTGTGGAACCGAGGCGTTTTATTGCAATTATCATGCTACCAGAGGGTCTCTTAGAGCCCTGATTCCCACAGTCCAGGGAAAACAGGACAAGCCCAGAATTTATTAGAAGTAATATTTCAGTTTCTAGCTGTCATGAGCTGGAGAGAAGCTGGAAATTGTTACTTGGTTTTGATTACAGGGTTCAAGCAAGCAAAAGGTCATGAGTATTTTAATTTTTAATGTCATTATTCAAAACTAGCCCCTTTATGTAAAGGAAAAGCCTGATTTGTGATTTTTTGGAAATGTGTAGTTGGCAATTCTGTAAATAGGACTACTCTGCATATACTAGCTCAGTTATTGTGTGCTTCACCATATGCACATTTTAGAAACTAGGACCCTGATGTCCATTTGTCAGTTAAACCTCCCGAGATCTAGCTGCTCTGGCTCTGTTCTGGAGACACTGCTAGGCATTAGTCAGTATTTTCATTGCAGCATCTGATGCTACCTGTGGTGTCTCTAGCTATAGAAAGAACACTTTTCCAGGGGTAGCATTCATAGTCAGCCTTGACAATATAGGGGCTTGGCATTCATAGCACCATAGGGTATTTTTAAGCTCAGTTCATTCCTGTAGTTGAAGCCTTTTGAAATCTTTGGAACCCCTGCCCAGAACAAAGTACAGCTAAAGGAGAGGCTGCCCAAGTAACAGCTGACTTTCTGTCTTAAGTGTTCCCTTATGACAGGAACTATTTCAGATAGGCTCTAAGTAGCACTTCATAGAAATAATGGTTTTCCCATGACAGCAGGATTCTTGTGCTATCATTAAGCTTTGCAAGACTTGACATACAGACATGGGAAAGCAACAGGTAAGTAACAGAGCAACCAGAGCCCTCCACACATAATCTACTCATTCCTCTTACTCCTAATCGTAAAAGGAGTAGGCAAGACTTGTTTTCTCTTCTCTCCCCATTTCTTCCTTTGTGTAGAGAAAGTGATTTGGCTAAGCCAGTCTGATAATGGAGCAGGTGGGAGAAAAAAGGGAAGGTTTATAAAAACTGAATGCATGCTTCTTTCCCTTAAAAAAAAGAAATGGATTTGGAGAGTTACGCATTCATGATTATAAATTTGAGAAAATAACCAATTCTCTGACATGCGAAGCTCGTTCCCCCACTACCAATGCTTAAGCCAGGAAGGCAGGTCTTGCACCTTGCTGTTTGCTGTTATATTTTTGTGTTACTTAGCTGGAAGACTTGTGTCTTACGCTGTGACTATGAGGGAGTGCAAGCTTTCAACCACAGAAACAAATTCTGAGGCTTGAACACAAGCTCAGCTCTGGTCAGTACAAAAGTAACATTTAATTAACCTAGAAACTGTTACTGAGGAGTTTGTCTGTGCAACAAATGATCAAAGAAGATGTGTCTCTCCCATTTCATTGGTCTGGTTTAACTCCCTACAAAGGGATGTTTTGCTCTCTGAGCATGGAGGGGGGTGTCCTTCTCTGAAGTTGTTTTCAAGTGCTTTTGGCAAAGCTGGTAAGAAGTGTGATGTTTTCTATCTCCTCCTCTTTGTAATAAAATTACCAGCTGCAGAGGCCAAAGCCTTACCCCACCAACTGCAGAAGAGCGCAAAAGGCTGTTCCTCCGAGAGGTGCTGAACCTCTTCCTGATAAACCTTCTCTACTTTTAGACTGGCTTTTTTAGAAGCCAGTTATAGGCACTCTCGCTCAAGCATGGCAAGTGACAGATCAAAAGACATGTTGCCCAAGGGGTCTGCAGTAAGCTGGGATCAGGAACCTGGACCAGAGCTGAGCCTAAGCTGTGTTTTTAAAGTTTTGCTGTTGGCAACACTTTGAGCCCCAGCCAAACCTGAAAGGGATCTGAGCTGGAGCTTTTGACGGCTCAACCCCCTGCTTAACACGCTGTTCCCAAAGCAAAAGACAGCGGATTTTAAATGGCACTGTTAAGTGTCACATAGTTTTACTGAGTTAGTTCTCTGTTTCCTGATCCAGAGGGAAGGAGCAGCAGCAGGGGGGAAAGGCAAGACCACCCTCTTCAGTGGCAGTGCAAACTAATTAAAGTTATTAAAGTCACACTGTAGCCACGACCTTAGAGGACCTGCAGCAAAGACACAGCTCTTGATTCAGTCCTGAGCAGTGCACGTGGTTCAGGAGGTAACTGGTTAAGTTGTACTCCATACAAGGAATCATAAAGTATTAAATCCAGCCTTCTGGCAGGAACAAAAAAGACATGCACACACACACACAAATCCCACAATAATGGCTTTAAACTTTTTAAAAAAGAGATTAATGTAAAAATGAAGAAGATGTTTGATAAGAAATTAAAAGGAAACTGAGGATAATATGCTGATAGGCATTACAGAGGTTGCTTAAGGACACTATTTTAGAAGCTGAGAATAAATGTGTCTCTCTAAAGAAAAAAACTCTGGAAGACCCCTGATAAACCACAGAAGTCAGTGTGGTTAAACAGCAGAAGCTAACAAAGGTTAAAAAAAAAAAAGGAGATAGATTATTTCAAGCAAGGAATAAAGCATGATATCTATCAAGTTAAATGTAGAAAAAAAAAGTTGGGCCAGAAAAAAAATTTTAAAGAGCAAGTCACTAAATGCAAAAGCTAATATTAAATGTTTCTAAACACATCAGAATGAGGAAATTGTTAGGTTATGTAACAAAAGCTTGTCTGCACATCCACAAAGGAGCACAGAGAGATGGGGCGGGGGGG
>VYZV01021981.1:55156-80982 GCA_013401275.1 Pandion haliaetus | reverse complement strand
TTCTCTGGGCCCCTCCTGGGGCTGTCCCAGGAAAGCCTCAGCCCCAGTGTCCAAGCTTGAAACCCATCACAAGATGTTATGGACAGCAGCTTTCCGGATCTCTTTTCGGACTGTGGGGGTCACTGCCTGGGGCTGTAGGACACATTATGGGATGCTGGGAAAGAGCAGTTTGGAATTGCGTGTGACTTATTAGCAGATGTTTAGGGGAGAAACCAAAGGTGGGAAAAGGCAGGGATTTAGGTCACCTGGGGTGCTTTGTGTGCATGTACCTACTGGGAATACATTGTCAGCCTCGCTACTGGTTTGACCTGGGGCATGGAGCTGTGGCAGCCTCGACTCTCTCGAGCTGTCAGATCCAGCATGATATATTTTCCTCTAACAGAAACCAGCCAAAAGTCTATGGGACTGACACGATATCAAGGAGTAAAAGGAGCAAGCAAGACAGGTAACAGGCTATGGCAGTAAGGTTAGCAGAAAAAGCTTTGGTGTCCACTGTGTTGGACCTTAGCCTTTCTTTATGGCAAAGAAAATTCCTAAAACTAAAGAATGAATAAATGAGACTTCAGACCTGATCATATGAATAATGGCTGGTTGGCCGGGCCAGAAGGTATTCACACCGGAGTTCTGAATGTAGCTAGAACTCAGATACAAAGTCATGAAACTACTACTTAGATATATAATCCATCCAGGTATAATACCCCAGCTGTGATGCCACAGGAATGGAAGATGACAGAAGTGACACTAATTTTTAATCCAGGAAACAGAACAGCAATCCTGACTTCCACTCAAGAACATGGCACAGAATAAGACTAGAAGTAGTCACATAGATAAATGTGGTATGTTGGGAAAGGTCCCATACTGTGTAGAGAAAAGTCAGGATATGTGTTAGATTCCTTTAAAGCTTTTCAAAAAAGAAATAAATTGCCAGGAGGTTAGAAGGAAGATTATTTATGTATTAGTAACTGGTTGAATAATAGAAAACAAAGTTTTCTCAATGGAGAAAGGACATCAGTGGAATCTCTCAGGAATAAGCAGTAGGGCCTGTGCTCTTCAGCATGTACATAAACAACCATAAATTTGTGAACAGTGAGGCAACAAAGTTTGTTGATTATAAAAGCTATTCAGACGGCCTATTCCCGTCTAAGGTCAGTCAAGGTTTTTCAAGGTACATAATGGTTTACAAGCAGATCCTTAACAGTGAAAATGCACAAAGTAATAAAAAGTTCAAGACCTAACTGAAATATAACCCAGGTGCAAAACAAATAGCAGCTACAATCTGGTTTTATAAATAGTGTCATCTACATCATTTTCAAGTAAAATCATATACAAACCTGACTGTATTACTATAAATCAGTATTATAAAGAACTGCTTATTGTAAATTATCCTGTCTCTGTAAACTGGAGACAGCTGGCCACGTGGGCTGGCTGAAATCCACTATCAGAGGTTATCTTAGCTTAAATCGGACAACTTCATAGGCTTCTAGAAATTAGGGCTGTAAAGGGACTTTTGAGACTAGTCAGTCCACTGCCCTAAGGCTGCATCATGGGTACTTGCACCTTTCCTGACAAACTTGTGTTTCAAAGACCTGCAGCACTGGGGAACTCACAGGCTCCACTTTGTAACCCTTAATATTGTAATGTTTTTCTTAATATTTATCTTGAATATGCTTTGCAGAACTTAAGCCTATTATTTTTCATTGTGACTATGGGAAACAGATTATACCTTTCCTTTTTACAGCAACCTTATATGTATTTTAGGACATAAAAGATCTTCATTTCCTTTGGCCTGAGAACCCAGTTCATTCAATCTTTCTTCTTAAGTCATATTTTCTACATCACTAGTAATTTCTGCTGCTCTTCTCTTGACTTTCTCCATCTGCAGGGATGTAAGCCAGACCAGCACAGGCAATATTCCAGCTAAGTCATTACCAAGCACTGAATAGCGCAGAATGGTCATTTCTTATGTCTTGCAGTCTATAGTCTTGCTTTTACAAGAGCAGTGTTTGCTTTATTTCCACCAGAACAACACTGTTGATACAAGTTCAGCTTCTTCAATTAGCTTATTAATCCTCTCAGATTGTTTTCTGGAGAATGCTCCATAGCATTCCCAGCTATGATTTGTGACTCTAGAGACCTATGCACTTTTGGTTCACTACCTAGTGACAGAGTAAACCTAGAAGAGATTCCAAAGAAACCACCTTCGTATGTTTTACATTTTAATAGTGGACCATCAGCGGCTACTCTGTAGACACGTGTGCAACCAGCTTTGTACTGACCCTATGGTAGTTCTGTCTAAACCAGTGATTTTGAAATTACTGTCTTTAGGCTTTTATATGCGCTACCTTTAAGGGGTTTCTGAAAGGTACCAAAAAGAAGTAGGCATATTTTCAGTAATTAATATTTACTATGGAGGATTGTGAGCTTCCTCATGGATCTACATTAGAAAAGACTAAAAACCACTAATCTAAACCATGCTTCCCTAAATTATAATGAGAATATCAAATGAAACAGTGCTAAGGAAGGCCTGGCTAGAATCATGGAATGTGGAAGCTCTTGCTTTTGCCCTTTCTACAAGACCTGCTATCCTTATTGCAGAAGGAAAGCAAACTGGTTTAATGTTATTTATAATTGACAAACCTATCTTAGCTGATACTTGTCTTCTTCCATCAAGACTTTTTCAGAGAAAATTTCCTTTCGTCACTCTATGATTTCACATCTCCATTCTACACTTTTTTACGTTATCCACTACGTTCTCCATTCAGATTATCTGAATAATTTCTAACTCATTCTTTGCCTATTTTAGGGTAAAAACTTTCTCCTTTTGCAGCTGATAGTGATTTCTTCAGATACCTGCTTCAGATACTTTTGCTCGCTCAGATGCAGCCTAAAATGAGCAATATGAAAAGGCCAGAAAGACAATTTCACAATATTCCTAACCAAGACTCAGTTAAAAAGAGACTGTAATAACTCAGTGAGGGCCAAGCCCTGTCTCATTTCCTAGGCATTATACAATAACTGAACACAGGAGACAAATGCAGCCATTACTCCAAAAGCACCTGGAATACAGACCAAGAACACTCAATACCCATAATCAAAACACAGCCCCTATCAACAGAAATCAACCCAGTGGAAGAACCACATGTGTTTTAGGCAGAAGTTGCATGCTCCAGAGAGAAAACCCAACTGAGAACAAAGGAGGAATGATGAGGGTTCATAGCCAAACCACACACAGTTTGCAGTCTATTTGCCAAATTCTTTGCCTAAAGTTGACAACTGGAGAAGGGACAAAACCCCTCACTGCTTCATCTCCCAGAGGTTCCTCTATCTCTCCCTAAGCCTCAGGATAAAGGCCTGGTGATAACTAAGTGGCAAAACTTCTTCCCAAGTCTCTTTCATATGGCCTGAAAAAAGAGACTAACAGATCTTGTGAAACTCAAGTGGGAAACCACTAGCTCTGGGTGCCATCTCAGGAACGCAGCTGCTTGAGTCAAGGGTCAATACAGAGAGAATCAACTCCCGTCCAATCCTTACAGGTCCAAAGCTGAGGTACTGTGAGGACCTTGATGAGCTCTGGTGAGTCACCAGTAGACACACAGTCTGCAAAATGTAGGTCCAAGAAAAGCTGATCTCCCAAGACCCTTGATGGCCATTTGCCTTCTGTGTCCCACACTTTAGCCCAGAGCAAGGCAGAAGGGAGCTGGTGCAGAAATCTGGGGGGCTTGGGAGCCAAGCCCAGACCACTTAACCCAAACTTTGTCATACCACACCTTCTATAAGATTGTTTTTTGCTATTTTGTACTCTTGGTAGTGCCTAAGGTTACATCAGATGGGGTTTTTGTTAGCTCTATGGATCCCAGAACTTCTCCACATGGTGGCAAAGACCCAGGGCTGTCTAGTCCATGGGTTACTTACAGAAAATTAATATTTGCTTTCCTACTTCCCAGCACTGCTAAAATGGAGAAAAAAAACATTCCTCAAAGCAAACCCATCTCTTTAGGAGAAATCACAACAGTACCACAATTACATGTTTTATAAAAGGTGAGTCTTAGAAAGTCATGGGAGGAAAAGGTTTGAAAGAAAACATGAGCTATAAAGTACCAGTTCAAACTCTTATCTACAGCTCTGTTAGAGACAATAAAGATAGGAAATAAATCATCTATCATTGCATTAAAACCCGTCCAGTGGTCCACAAAGAGAGTGGCACTAAACCTCCAAGTTATACTGTCTTTCCTCGGGGTGCAAATGTCACCAAACATTAGCCAAGACTAAATCACTGAGCAGAGAGGATACAGTTCCAAATGTTTCCTGTGTAGCATCTAGTTAAGAGTGTTTCAAATCATTCTTCCAGAATAAAAGGTCAGTCATTAAACAATTTGCCAAAAGAACAAATTATCCCTATGGAAGAAACATAAACATTAATTAAAGAAAATATTATGTTGATCAAAAGAGGAACTCAAACCACCAATAAACAACCTGGAATATCTTCCTGAACAGAAACTAAATCAAGCTAGAGCTGCAATCTCTGCACCACAACTAAGAAAAAACTTCCCTTCCCTACTCAGTAAACCAGTGAGTGTAACTGTCTTTACCCAAGTGCACCTCTGGCACAAAACAGAAATCTGTCATCTCTTGGAACACGTGCTATGAAAAGAAGAGTTTCTCTGAAAAGACACATCTGCAGAGACCTATACTTTGAATTGTTCACAAGACACTTTTTACAGAGACTAAAAAGGAGCCAACTGCCAAGCCTCAGACAAACTACTGAAACTAAAACAGTTGATAGTCACTAATCCCCAGCATCATCACTGTCCCAACATGCACAGCAGCTATGATTTTCTTTAGCCTGTATCATTTCTGATTGCCAGGCTTTAGGTATAGAGACATGTCCCACAATGCATTGATTGGACAAGTAAAACAAAGTGAAAACCAGAAACAAATATCACCCCTATTCCACCTTCAGATCCACCCCAAAAAACAACTGAGCATATCCTCCTCAGGGCATGGTGAGACCAAAAGCATCCCTGATTCCCTGCTCCCAAGCTCGGAGTTCCAACCCTCTGCCAAGACAGTTGTCACAGACCAGAAACTCACAACTCATGCAGAAATTAGACACTGAGTGGGCACATGTGGAGAATACTTTCATTAACATTAATCACGAGAGAAGTTTCTAAAGCAGCATCCTTGGGCCTTGCCATTAAATCAGACCCCTTGCATCTCCTGTGTCAAGAGAAGCCCTGGGTGGGTGTGAGGAGTGCCAGCTGCAGGTTCCTCAGATGCACCCAGCACCACCTGCTGTTGGAGGCCAATGGACTCTGGACCTTCTTCCATGTGGCAATTCCTTCACCCCTAAATAACATGCTGGAAATTTGCTTTGGAGATCTAGGTAAGACATGGCACCAGTTGTTGGCTGAAACATGATGCTGACATGTTGATACAAGGATTTGCTTGAGCAAATTAATTTTAAACCTTATCATTGCAGCAACAAATAAATCAAGGGCTCTTAAATCCATGCTTAGTGGAACTGTTTTTCTGAAATAGGTTTGAGAAGAACCCATGCATCGAGGTAGGCACTCAGCAACACTGAGGTGGGTTGGAAAGAGAGAAATACAAACGTCGTCACCAAATACCATTCCTTATGCCAACCACAACCTCTGTTTGTTGTTTGGATGATGATCCTTGGCAGATAAGCCATGATGTGGAAAGGTTTGATCCCATACAGGCAGGGAGAGTATTGATGAACACCTATCTGGCACCAGGAAGCCATTGTCATGGGTGGAGGACTCGTGCTGTGAAAGCATGAGGGTTGGCATGTAGCTGGAGTTTGGTGCAGATGGATTAAAGCCAACTGGGAGTGACAGGTGTGCTAGAGAGGGAGAGAGACATATAAAACCCTATGTGTATTTGTCATACAGAAGCCCATGTAGGTCCTATGTGTAAAATGGCAGTAGACACCTACATTTAGGGACCTGCATCCCAACCTTCCTATACTTCCTGCTTTCCTCTAACCTCAAATGATATCATGACTTGAAGAGGGCACAGAGCTAAGAAATGCCGATGTTCATGTTACTCCACCTGTGGGCATGGGTTGCCCTCCCAGCAAGCCTGTCTCACTCTGGCTGCACACTGTGGCAGCCCCTGCTCTGTTTACATTAGTATTTATGGCGCTGGATCAAGTCTTTTCCTAAGGCTACAGCTGTCAGGACAGCTAGCGAGCTGAACCTGACAGTATTGCTTTCACAAGACTTTACAGGGTCTTGTTAGGAGTTGTTTGCTGTCACAAAGCACAGCGTTTGTGCAAGATGTGAACTCTTCTCTGGAAACCCAGGATGAACTGTCGAGACGCTGAGATACCAATAAAAATGAGATGCAGGACACAGTCAAACCCTGAGGGTCGGAACAGTCATTGCAGAACTGCGTTTACTTTTCAGTGAGTTTGTGTGTATCCACAGGGTGTGTAAGTGGGGCTTTACAGTACAGTGAGGTCTCCATCACAGCTCTTCCTACGTCTGCTGTCTCAGACTTACAGACAGGAATGAGACCTGCTGTGGGGACATCACAGTTCAGGATACTTTTGTGTATAATTTCCTAGGATATTAAAGTGGCTAAGGCATCCTTTGTTGCACCTGCCTTGCATCCTTTTTTACTCTGTTATCCTGGAGGAAATAAGTGATGAAATGTGAGTTCCCATGGATAGGGGGATCTCCAAGAAACGAGACAAGGCAAGAATGGCACTGAGTGACCTGTGCCACTAGTTTCAGTACCTGGGAGAGCTTGAATATGGCATTTCACATCCTAAGGAAAGGCTGGCAGAAGGCACCCAAGAGCTGAAATCGGTGATGAGCTATAATTGCACTCCATCTGCCTAGAGGCACATGGCCCCTCAGTAAAAGTTCCTCAGCATGGAAGATGGGTATTAACCCAGGTTCAGACAGCCCAAGATGAAGATAGTGCATTTGTCTGGAGATGGAGATGAACTGCAGGCAGTTCTTTGGAATCTGATGTGTGATACTGAGATGATTCACCTGTGATCAAATTCTGAGTTGGTGAAAGAAAGTAATTTAATCGCAAGACAAATTCTTGCATTTTGAATTTTGTTTTCATTTTAATTTAGGATGAAAAGTCAAAATTTAAATGAATAAACAAAATCAAGAATAAAAATTTGGAAATAGAAAAATGTATCCAAAGACATAGAAACCACCTTACAACAGCATTTCCGACATTAAAAATTGCAATATAACAGTGAAATGGAAATGAGAAGGCTGAAAATAAATTGAGAGGGTTGGGCTGCAATCTTCCATTTTAATTTTAAGTAATTCCAGTGTTATACTTTTGAAAGTCTGCATCAGAATTGATATATATTCCCATTAAAAAAAAAGAAATTTCAGGGAAATTAATTTTCCATCTGCTTTGAAAATAGGGGAGGAAATACAGTCTTTAGCTGGTAATAAGTGATAACAAAGAGTTCTTACCAATCTGGTCTTCAAACTTGCATTTAAAAATGTTGCATGGATGAAACAAAGTCTTTGGAAGCAATTGATTTGCATTCAGCAAATTCCTGTTCCTGCCAGCTGAAGCCATAATTTGGGTCAGATGTCTGGGCAATTCACAGCTAGGAATAGATGAAGAATTGTTGAGATTTGCTTTGAAACACATGATGGGGTGAATTTCAATTGTCAAAATTCTTGTAAAGTTGAAGAAGGGTAGGTTCCTGCTGACTAGATATTCATGAAAAATAGCTAGAAGCAGAAGAATGGAAAAAACGATTGGCAAAATGCAAACCAGGGAATATAGCAGAAGCTTGAACAGGAAGCCCAGTCCTTGAGAAACTTTTTGACACCCAGAGTATGAACCTATCTTCAGTGGGATCTGTTGTCCCCCACATTGCAGGCCACGGGCGCTTTCAGAGCAACAAGCGTTTTACTTTGTAATGCACCAGGAACGTGCCGTTGTTCCTTGAAGCAGCACTGTTCCCATGCTAAAAAGAGAGACACAGATTGTTAGAGACAGTCTGGAGCCTGCAAATGAGAGATGTACAGCCTTTGTTGGAATGTGTGATGACAGCTGAGTGTTGCTTGATTTCGTAATTGTCTGGGATTTTCCCAGGCACCTCGAGTGGTTAGGTACCCACTTCCCACTGGCATCCAGTGGGACTATGGCATGTTGCTTTCCTACACTCCTTTCAACATCTTTAATACTGACGAATAGAAAGAGGCAATACACTTTTTTTTGGGGGGGGGAACCTGTTTCCTTCTTACATGGGAAGGAATATCATCTTAAAAATATTCTTATCAGAGGGGGGTAAAGCCACATGGGTCTAGGACAGCTCAGCTGCCAGGGTGCCCCAGATCCAGCAGTCCCCAGTGTCCATTAGTCAGCATGGAGGGCTGTGGTCACTCCATCATCCCACGTCTGCCCCTGCACCTCAGGCCTGCACAGCCCTGGGACCTCAGTGGAAAGGCCACCCACTGGGACACTCACAGGGAGGCAGTCAGTGGGGTTTCCACAGGAGCCAGCGTGTTGTAGGTACACATATTTCGTGAGTCACTACTCCAGGCAACAGGAATACAAAGCTGAAGTCCACCGACACCTTCTCCCGCACAGGTATCCCTGTTGGACTCAGGTCAGACTTTCTCAGAGTCTTCTAAGATTCCAAAAGAAAATACTTTTAAAAGCACTGTAAATTCAGAAACAAACAAAAGATGTAAAGTCATCCTATGTTTAATGTCTACTAGAGCTAGGAAGTCTTCACAAACCTTATTTCAGCGTCCTGCCATACACGACAGAAATTACTGCAATTAGAAAAATTAAACTTCTGTGCGGAGGAGTTTGTTTAACATTTGACTTGTAACAGTGACCGCTAGATGCTAGTCTCTCAAGAAATGACAATTTCTTTGATAATTTTCAAATGAGCAAAAAGCATGGAAAAATACAAAAGGAAACCCTATTCAGTCCATACTGACAGTGCTATGGTAAGGAAAAAAAGTCTTCAAAAACCCAAAGTAAACCCAAGTTTATTTTTCCAAAGTTAAACTCACTATTACTAGCCACTGTTACATAAAGCAAAGAAATTCTTCCCTGAATTGCAATTAAATCTAAAACATTTGAAATAAAAACAATTTAGATAATCACTTTTTTGGCACAATGACAGCCCTGGTTTTCATCCAGCTCTTATTACCTTTTGAACCTTTGTGCTGCAACATTCCTTTACTGCCAAATCTGCTTTTCTTTCTACCACAAAGAAAAATGCAAGACTGGTGAAGTTTCAATCGATTGTACTACTGACAGAAATGGAAATCCAGTGACACCATGGCTGAATGTATGTGTAACTTGGCCTTTAGGGAATGAAGACAAAGCTTTGAATCTAATTGTGCTAACAAACAAAACACAGCAGGTACTTAGATCTACTACAATTTGTTCTCATTATGTTTTGCACCAGGAAAGAAAAAAAATGATATTTTCCCAACTGATCCGCATTTTAAAATTAATAAATCAATGGTAATATGTATATCTCTAATATATTTTGTATACTTTTGCCACCTTTCAAAAGCTTATAACATAAAATCAAGAGCCCACACTGGCTGAAGTTATTCAATACAATAACATATTATAGAATAGGCTCCTGTATTTTTAAAACTTGTTTTTAGTTATGTAGAATTCATTTTCAATGCCAACTTTTATGTTGCTTTTTTACACAGAATTCTGGGTCAGGAACTGTTGTTAAAGAACATAGCTGAGAATGTTATCTCTGCTGTCCAAGCAAACAAACAAACACATCCATATAAAATAGCTGCTTCTTATCATCTTTCACTGCTAAATTCAAAGTAATTAAAAAAAAATCAATTTCTTTATCTAAAAGAAAAGTTGCAGCATGAGATGGAGATAATAAGATGGAGTCTATGAAAGTACAAAAAAGGTTTTAAAACCGAAACAAAGAGAACAGGAAATGTCATACAGCAGCCAGCCTCAGATAGATCTATACAAATAATTGATTAGTGGCTTTTCTTTTTCAACAAAACAAAAATTAGGCAAAATAGGTTTTGTTTTAAATTTGAATGATATATTAACTTAAACTTTGTAGATTTAAGCAACTTCAGTATTAATACTATTTTTTTCAGATTTTAAATGAAAACATTCTTTTGAAATGTATAATTGACTTACGTTGAGTAATTTTTTCTCTTCATTTGCTTCTCTTTTGTAGATATGTTGAACTGAACATGAAAACATGTTTCCTTATTCCTCTCCCTGAATTGCTTTAAGCTACATGGTCTACAAAGTACTGGAATAGTCTCTGATGCCAAGATACTTCAAAATTTGTTTGGTTGCATAAATATTACATCCCCCCCAATTTCTACAGCCCCATACGGTAGACATTAAATGGTATATTAATAGTATTGTTATTCTGAGAACTCTGATTTTATCTGCTCATAGGGTGATAGGCTTTTCAGTAAGTGGAAATCTGAGAAAAAAATATCTTCTGAGCTACAGTACCAATGTTTGAAGAATGACCATGAATTCCGGAAGAGGGAAAGAAAAATGGAAACATGTCAGGGCATGGCTTGAAGCATTTGAGAAATTTCTGCCTTGTGTTACCAATGCATATTGTGTTTCAGAAGTTTCTAAAGGCAAATGCCTACTCAGTGGGTGGCAGAATAGCAGAAAGCTCTTCCTAGCAGAGTACAGAAGGACAGGAGAGGTGACTGCCCAGTGCCTCTGTCAGTTGGGCAAGTGTGGAGACACATTTATCTTCAAAAGCAGGGTGTAGGGACATTAAATATGTACTTCTTCATGCATCAATTCACAAAAAGCCTCCAACCTTTTTAATGAACTTTAATAGATTGTTATGGCACATTATCAATTTTGAAGCTGCTGTACATGTGTTGTTAATATGCCATGGTATTTGTAATTGAATATGACCTCCTGTGACATTAAAAATTTGACTGTCCATCCCAAAAGACATCCACATGTTTTATGAAGGACGAGTGCGTTTCAATAAACCTTTTAACCAAAAACATATGCTCAATAAACAAAAAGCTTTTATTGATTTCATAAATAGCAAGACAATGTCAACCCTGAGCCAAGCAAACTATTCAACAGCTTACTAAAGTGCTATGGTACGCGTATAATGGAGAATGGCAGTTATATGCCAGGGGGACCATTGCTGGTCTCCTTGTCTTGGGGCTGGGACCAGCAAGACAACTGTCTCTTCCCGCAGCTCTGTGCGGGATTGCAAAGGATTCCCTGCACAGGAACAACAGCTATAGAGGAATGGGAGCAAAAGGGTGCTGTGATCATGTTCTGCATCTTTCCTTCATGTCCTTTTCCTTGCATAGTCACTGCATAGATATTCTCTTGACAGCTTTTCAATCATGCTCCAGTTCTTTTGGTTCTCATCCTGTAGCGTGTGTCTTGTCTTCCAGTCTTTTAGTCATGTTTGCCATCTCCTGGGAATGACTCAAGAGATCAACAAGCATTTCTGTATAGGCCATGCCCAGGCAGGGATTACCAGAACAGAGAAACCACATAGTTACATGGCATAACAATGTTAGCCAATTGCCAGCACAGACAAAATGTTATTTTCCCCTAATTTTTTTCAGTTTTGGAATTCAATTTCTTTTTGCTCTTGCCATTGTGGGGAGTGCCTGAAAATGGAAAGGCATTTTTCCAGTTAAATCTCCTGGCAAACTTCTTCTACCATTGTTATGTGCCCTAATTTAACACTCCTTTTTCAGATGAGTTCTACTGGAGATGTTCTGATGATGACGATTAGATGACATTATCCTTATTTTTTTGTACAGACCTAACGCAGTTCACTGGTTTCGTCACAACACCTGGTGCATTTCAGGAGTGGTTTTTTTCCCACATATGGTTTACTGCTCTTGATATATTTTAGCATTCTTTGCTGGGAAGAAGACAATGGGGAAGCATATCTCCATGGAAAGACCCCTCAACAAGTTGTTATGATAGAGTCTGATCCTCCATGAGCTCTTTGACATATGCCAATAATGTTCAGAAAAAAGTGGGACATTCAGCCCAGGCTGTGCCAGAACAATGTGATTAGGCAGGCCAAGCCTAGCACAAGCTAAGGCCTTGTGGGATGGCAGAAGCAGGAATAATTGCAGCAGCAGTTGCTCAAGCTTGGATATACATCAGCATGACATTTTTATATATTTTGCTTTCAACTCCTAACAGAGCAGCAGAGTTCTTTCCAATTATTTTGAGAAAAAATATGGGTTGATTTGGAAAAAAAAGGACAATATCAGTAAAAGTCTTTTTTTTCCTACAGGAAAAAACAATCCAGTTACTACTGTGTTCCTTTTTAGTTGCCTATAACATTTCAGCAGTATCTCTTCTTTGTTCAAATGTTCATATTATAACATAGATGAAGAAAACTAATTTGCCTAAGTAAAATAAAATAAGCATAGTGGAAAAGGGGATACATAGACCACCATTCCAGAAGCCATTATACGCAGTGCCAACAATAATGCCTCTGCTTAATGTTGCTGACACTTCTCTATTTTTTTTTCTTCCTATATTTTCCCTGATTGGTATCTGCCTAAGACTGATTAAAAGAATAGGTGAAATGTTCAGCACTTTTGGGGACATCACTCATGTGGGAAAAACAATACATTTCCCTCCAGTTTTAGGAAAATCATTCAAAAATCAATGCTGAGAAAGATAACAGCCTTCCTGTGGACAAGGTGAAGTGAAAATGAGTGTCTTTTCCCTTATAGAAAATTCTTAAAACTAGTTTGTTAGATAGACAAAAAACCCCTCCATATTTTAGAGCTGGCAGTTTTCACTTGGCAGTGATTTATCCTGGTGCCAATCCCCACTGAAATATAGCTAAACGTGTCCCAGTTTCACACTTTAGATGACTTGTATGCTCTTTAGAAACTTTAAAAAGTTTGCCACCTGTCTGTAATGACTATGGCCTAGTCCCTCCCAGCAGGCTTGATCTCCACCAAACGGCTGAACAGCCTCCATCCCATGCCTGAAAATTAAGTAAGATCCTTCTCATGGCGTTTGCCAAACACCTATGGTGTGTGACAGCAGTGTGGGTGCCTCCACCCCTCCTCAACAGGCAGCAGGTCAACATGGAAAGCCACCTGCTACTTATAATACCGGTTCCATCAACTCAAGCAACAAAGGCACATTCAGTTACTGTGGCTCTGTAAATCCTAATTGTGCTGATTGCCTTTGTGGCAGTTCAGTTAGTTCCACATGAAAACATTTGTCTTTTTCAGCATTCAGGTTACAATGGGATGTTTAAACCAGATTTTTTTTCCCAAAGGCTTCAAATCATAGTCTTTTAACTCCAGAGTAATGAACTGGTTCCAGTTCATACTCCATCCTGTGTGCAGATCAGTTCTCATTCAGTTCTTAGTGCAACCAGAAGCTATCTATTAGCTATGTGTATTAATTAAGCTACAGATGACATATGTAGTCAGACAGCTGGCTGGTGACTGAACAGCCCATCTGTGCCTGTCCAAGAGAAGTGGATGTTTCTGTATCCAGTTCTGTCTTATAGCAAGGAAAAGGCATGGTTTCATACTGAGTCAATACAGCAAGCCCACAGGTCAGTCAGCCACTCACTTGGCAACAGTAAACAATTAGATAAATTCAGTGGGACTGGTGGGATTTATATTAAAGCACCATGTAGAAACACATATTTACAATTTCATATATGTTGAATTGCCTGCATATTTGTAAAAATACATGCTACTTTGATATATAATACAGGAATTCAAAATGTTTTCCTAAGAGAGACTAAAATTTGTCCTGAACTGTTCCTGGGTGTGCACTACTTCAAGTGCTCATTCTAGTTTTAGAACTTTAATTTTAGTCCATTGGAATTCATATTCCACTTGTTATTACAATTAGACATTTTTTAGAGTTTCTATAAAGCCGTAACCAGACATTTGCCAAGTGTTAAAAGTATATGAGTTCTGTATGCTTGCCAATATTTAGAACTTCTAAGTTATGGGACCAGGCATATGGCTTAACCCAGGCAAGGTTGCTTCTCTCCTGTCACTGAAACTAAATGAAAATGTTCTCAGTTTGTTCTTTTTCTTTATGTAGGTCAGCACTTCAGCTATAGTTGTCCTCTAATTCTGCCAGAATCTTGTTGATCTTACTCTAATTCTTTTACTAAAAGCCATAAATTTTTATTTTAGCTCTACTTAATGGTAACAACACTTCTAACTTGAACAAATGCTTGTGGATCTTCAAGAGAATGGCAAATGCCACATTTCTGAAACAGAGCCTAGATTCAAGTACTCCCAAATAGCAAGTCCCTGTCTCCAACCATGGAGGAGATAAAACTTAAAGAATATGTTGCCAGAATACTCCCAAGAAGAGGACATGTGCCCTTCTCTTCTCCCAGGCCATGCCAAGTCTCAGTGTGCTGTTGAGCTGTGTTGGTTTTGGACCAGGCTTGTAAGCCCACTGTGAGGGAGAGTGCAGCTGATAGGGAGATGGTGGAGGAAAGCCACAGATCCCGCCACTGTGACCCAAGAGGAGGCTTGGCAGGAAGGGCCTCCTTGCTCTGCTCAGGCATTCAAGCTAAGCCAAGCCTCTGGGGATGGCTGTTGGCAACCCCGTTTTACATGGGAGGAAACCTGCCTACAGGGAACAATGTGACTTTAAAGCTACTACTCCAGACATGCAATTTTTGGTTCACATGCTTCCTCCCTCCTGTTGCTTTCCACTCACCCCACCTTTGCTACAAGTCCTTGGAGGTTAGTGAAAGGGATCAGGCAGTGAACCTTCCCCAGGGGTCTACAGCATGTTTGCAGGGAGTATAGGGTATCAGTGTCAGGTAGAAGGGCCTCTGCAAGAGTTGGGGCAGTTTGTGGTTCCCAAATGGACAGAAGGATGGATGGTGTCACTGGCCACCCTCATGAGACACATCAGGAGCTAATCCTTTAGGTAGGCATGCTCAGCAGCTCCAGAAAGGAAGCAACCAGAAAGCAATCAAACCGAACATACAGATTTCTACTTCCCATACGATAGTCACAGCAGCCTGGCAAAACAGGTAAACAGTATTATGGCCCCTTCGTTACCACTACTTGTATACCAGGCTTGCAAGCACACAAAAAGGAAATGCTGAAATAGAACAACCACCAAAGCTGCTCATAATGTAGGTAGGAAAAATGACAAACTATTCCTAAAAGAATACTGACGCGGGTAAAATAAAAGAATTATGTTTCAATAGTAGAGTCATAAAATCAGTGTGGCCCATGTTGTTTAAGGTCGTGCCAGGAATATGTCAGCCTCGCAGACTGGGAAGTCAGAAACGCTTCATCACCGGTACGACTTGCTTTGTGCACCAGGATACATGTATGGGCTGTACCATGAAGCACGGCTGCTAATGACAAGGTCTTGTGAGGTTGGTGATGCACACTTCCTTCGTTTTAGTTCCTTGTGGTCTATTTTAAACAAGAAGCTCATAGTATTGAAACTCATAGTCCTGAACACACTAGCCTTCCTACAAACTAGGGAATCATGACTTAATAGAGTGCTATAATTGCCATTTCACAAAACAGGGACTGACGGAAAAAAGTGACTGAATAACGTGCTCAAAACTACCTGGGGAGTTTCTGGTAGATCTGAGAAGTAAACTTAGATCTCCCAAGTGCTGGGTAAAATATTGAACCATTCTTTCTCTTGCTAAGCTTCTATTGTCTGCTCAAGCATTTACTTAGGGCAACAGCAAAGTCTGAAGAAACAATATGAGAAAATACATGTCCCCAGGGTCTCCTCTTGAATGGTACTGATTAAATCTAACACAAAATGGTAGCCAGTGGCTACTACAATATTTCCTTGAAATCTAAGAAAAGGCCATATCCAACCTTTCTGAAGTCAAGAGGAGTCTTTCCAAGTAATCTCAATGAATTTACGGGGAGGCATGTAGCAGAGATTAAGCGCATGTTAAACAGATGCCATGCTGATTAAAATATAAAAACCACAGACATATACATAAAAAAAAGCCTAGCATTTGGTGTTAGCTTACAGTTCAGGAAACAGTCCTTTTGGCTAAATCATGTCACCTGGTAACCCCGTACTGAGCACTTCATACCAAGTACTTCAAACATTCTGCTTGAATCCACAAACATATTTAATCATATGTTCAGTACACAGATGCTCTGCCCCCATGTCACATACTTTTCTTTCCTCACATTTACCCCTTGCAGACCTAGCAGACACTGCTCTCTGCTCAGTCCATGACCAACCCTCCTTGTGTCTCCCCTCCAGTTCCTGCTGGCACTTCTGATGCTGGACTGTAGGTCTTTAGCTGTAATGACAGAATCTTAATTACTTTTTCCAGATTTTTGTATAAAGGTAACACAAGGTCTGGGTGCCTTTTATTATCCAGATGGCACGTTACCCAGATTCTTACTGTAACTGCCAGACACAACTGATTCTCATTCTGCATGATACTGTCATAAGGGTCTATCCACTGCTTATTACATTGACAGAAGTGAAAGTTAGTAGAAATTGGCAAATAGTGATTCTCCAGCCAGGCTTTTGGAAGTCACAACACAGAAACATGCGGTGTCCTGTTACTAGATCAGTGCCAAAGAGTAAAAGAGCCAAAATTAAAACAAACTGTGAGTATTTAAAAAATACACCAAGAAACAATTAGAGGTATAATCAAGGATATCAGACTCTAGGAGACCAAGTCAAGTGAGACTGTTTTTCCATCTTCTACATTGCACAATCTTTACTGTCACCACTGCCCTATTTAAACACATTCAGTTATTTACAAGTAGGTATATAACCATAAGCATGCAACAATCCACCTGATTACTTCATAACATAAACTTTCTTAAATAATCTAATATATTATCGTTACTCTTGCTGCAAATCTAATTGAACCATTCAATGCAGTATGTGAAAAGCTTAATTCTAGAGGTTGGGCTGGTAAGCATACATGTTGGTAGTTACATTGGTGGCTTTGTGCCTCTATTTACTTTCTCCGGCTTCTGCTGGAGAAACTCATCCATGCTCCATATGACAGATGGAGGTGGCTGGGTCACACTGTTCTGGAGAACACTTTATTTCTAGGCTGTATCCTGACTTCTTGAACGGCCAAAGAACAATGTTTCTGGTATGAGCAGTACAGCTTCATAAGCTCATGCTTATAACCAGAACAGAAGTGGATTTACTAGACCCAGCAATGGCTTCTTGCTTCTCATGGACTCATTCATTTCAAGGCCAGAAAGAATGTAAATCACCTTATTTGAGTACCTAACAGAGGCCACTTTATTTTATCCAACTAATCATGTATTGAACTCAGTAATAATACTCACTTGAAGCATACCTCCTGGAAATGCAGCCAGTCTTATTTGGAAAGCATTAAACAATGGAGATTCAACTGCTTCTCTTTGAAAGTTTATTCTATGATAGTCACCTCCAGCTTTAAAAATATATGATTTTTTTGTTTACGTTGCCTGGTTTTTAATTCCAGATACTGTTTTTTGTTACACGTTTTTCTAATAAGCTAAAGAATCATTTAGCACCAGGTATTTTACCTCTATGAAGGTACTTTCACCTCTCAATAATAAGTCACCTCTCAATCTTAAAACCCAAGTAATCTTAAAAAATTGCTGTATGATTTTTTCAGTCCTAAAGTCATTTTATAGCTCATTTCAGCAGTTTTGGAAACATTCTTTAAAATAATGTTAATGACAGATTTGGAAACAGAATTACCCTTGTAACTGACACCATCACTTGTAAATAACATACGGACTTAAAAGTACCCGAAGTAACTCAGAGGAATGTGGAAAGAATTGAGAAGGTGAAAACAGAACTTTGCTCTGTTTCCTGCAAGGTCAAGAAACAAAGGTCCTCATCTTACAAGGCATCCCTTAGGTCTAACCAAGAGAAAGCAAATTTATTTGAAACAGTTGTTTATATTTCCTTAGAGAAACAAGTGAGGTGCTGATCTTAAGTAGCTTGTGAAGACCAAACTTGCAAAAGATGATAAGAAGCCAAAAATTAGCAATGAGCTAAGCTGCCAGGTAGGAGGGAAGATATCCAGGTTCCAAGAGTCAACTTAACGATGGGGCCTCAGTGGCTCTGCAGAAGTTGAGGCTGGAATGAGAGACACCCGTAATTACTCTTCTTGCTCAGATATATGGTTCAAGGAGAAATTCCTCTTTCACTGTTTGCACTCTGCTGATTTGACTTACTAAATTGCCAATTGTCCCACCTCTTTAAAAACATAACAAACAATAACATGTTGATATCCTGACTATCAAATTTGTTTTAGAAACTGTTAATGGCTTCAGACTGATGTAGAGGGATTTAGTCTTTTATTAAAAATAAACACATTCTGGCAATCTTTAGCTGCATCTACTCTGCTGAATGCCATGAGTGGCACTAGAGGGCAACTGTTAAATTGCTAGAATGATCCTTGGCACAGTTTTGGCCTAAACCAAATAACTCTCAGCTGGGATTATAATGCATGCTTTGGCAGTTAGCGTTGGCAACGGTCTGTTCCGTATAGACAGCTTGCATGCAAAATCGGTTCAGGAGTCTGCAGACTGCCTGGAGTACCATCACTGAAAGATATGACCTGTTCCATTCCTCTCAATGGGACAGGTCATACTCCAAGCTATACTTTGAGATTGCAATTCACATGCCAGTATTCTCAGCTGCTTCACTAATAGTTGTTTTGGTCCTGATTTAGATGAGGCTTTTGCACTTACCCAAACTAAACAACTTATATCAGTGATACAGCATTATCATCTTAATTTTATTGCAACTTTTACTTTAATTGAGGTTTGTCACAATGCCCTAAATATTAGGATCAAGAGATTACATGAAGACGTTAGCTTCATTCAAGTCTTGTCATTCTGGCAGAGTAAACAATTGGAAATGGAAAACAAAATATGGTGAAAGACTAGCAATCTTTATGTATAAATGTATTACATATACTGTGATTATAATCATAAAATCTGTGGTAAAATGAAAATGCACTGAAAGCACAAACAAATCCATCCAGTTACTAAAATAAATGTGTTAACAACATTCAAATAGCAAATGGTTCTCTTGGTAACTTCCCTACCTCTGTTTAAAAGAAATTGCCACAGAATTTAACAGAATCACAGAATAGTTGAGGTTGGAAGGGACCTCTGCAGGTCACCTGGTTCAACCTCTCCTGCTCAGGAAAGGTCACCTAGAGCAGGCTGCCCAGGACCATGTCCAGATAGCTTTCAAATATCTATCTCCAAGGATAGATATCTCCACAACCTTTCTGGGCAACCTGTCCAGTGCTCGGTCACCCTCACAGTGAAAATGTGTTTCTTGATGTTCAGACAGAGCCTCCCATGTTTCAGTTTGTGCCCATTGCCTGTGGTTCTGTCAGTGGGCACCACTGGAAAGTACCTGGCTTTGTCTTCTTTACATACTCCCTTGAGATATATGCATTGATGAGGTCCCCCTGAGCCTCCTCTTCTCCAGGCTGAACAGTCCCAGGTCTCTTGGGCTGTCTTCATAGGACAGGTGCTCCAGTCCCTTCATCATCTTACTGGCCCTTTGCTGGACTCTCCAGTAACATCATCTCTCTATGACACAGGGGAGCCCAGACCTGGACACAGCACTCCAGATGTGGCCTCACCAGTGCTGAACAGAGGGGAAGGACCACCTCCCTCCACCTGCTAGCAACACACCTCCTAATGCAGCCCAGGATACATACCATCAGCCTTCGTGGCTGCAAGGGCCCAATTTAGACCTGACTTGCCATACAGTACTGACAGGCAGAACGCTAATACTGCTGTGCTTTCACAGTTCTGAGAGTTCAAGATACTATATAATACGAACAGACAATCATATAGAGATACCAATGACATTGGTCTTGTGCATCACACTGAATTACCCCAAGCAGTCCATTCTGTCTTTCTGTGAGTAAGGGCTTGGTCTACCCTGGTTTGTTGCAGGCTAGCTATGATTTTCTAGCATCTGAGGACGGCTGCAGTTCAGACTCCACCTGTGGGGTGTCCTTAGATAAGGAGAGCCTTCAGGAGGTAATTTGGATACTGGAGTGCCTCAGAGAAGCCAAAGTGGGACTGCTGCCTCAGTGCAGAGCAAAAAGGCAGAATGAAACAGCACAGCCAGCTAGGAAGGTAGGTGCTTGTTGGTGAGAAAACTTTCCATGCCTCCCAGTTACGTAAAACAATGGCTAGATGCTAAGCAAGCCACAGACCTAAAGTATTCATCAGATTTCCTGTTTCTGAACTTGCTAACCATTGTAAGAGCTCAGAACCCAAAACCTCTTTAATTTACAAGTTTGGAAACAGACCCTGCACAGGCAACTGAGGTATAAATACGTATCTGCAGGACCTGGGTACTCAGAATTTACTACCCAACCAACTCTGTATAAGGATGCCGGCCCTGTTCTGCGCAGGTCCTGTCCGCTTCCTGGACTCTCCACTTCCATGGAGGAGAAAACCAGTTGCATGAGCAGAAAGCTGTGGCACACTCCAGGCAGGTCCCCCATTTTAAGAGGAAAGGGCCTAGGACCTCCAGGGAAGGCATCTGCCCTGCCATCCAGCATAGCTGGAGTTTCCACAGGGTGCATGTGCTGCTGGCTCAGACCTCCCATGCCACTGAGTCATAGGCTAGGCAAGCAACAACAGTGGTACAGGGGCAACCCCTGCTGCTGGGATTTGGGCAGGGAAACGCAGCAGCACAGGGGCTGCTCTACATCATTTGTTACCTCCATACCTGGCAGGAAGGGGGAGAAAATAGCAAAAATCATTAATGATGCCTGGCATTTCCCATTGTTAGGCCCCATCTTACTTTGTTTATAACTTTGCCAGCTCTAACCATACAGTCTGCAGTTTTCCAAGTTTGGTGCCTGCTCAAAGTTTTTGGAAAAGGTCAGCCAGCAATTCAACTGTTTCTGAAAAGAAAGTAACTAACCACATTAAAAAAATAGTGACAGAATTTCTGTGAGCTGCGCTAGCACCCCCAAGCTCTGGAGCGTTCACATGAAATTTGTCAGGAGGTGGCCTTCCTGTCTGGGACATGCTGAGCAAGAAATCTTTGAAAATACGTGGTTTACAATGATCAGGAGAAACATGTTAGAGTTTATAGCTAATTTACCAGGAGAAACTGCCTGCAACGACAACGTCCCAGCTTCTGGTGAGCACAGAAACTGCAGTTCTGTGCTGTGTGGACTCAGTGCTTTACACCAGACACCAGATGAGGAAGATTCTCTTGTGCTCCTCAAGCTCCCCCTGCTTTTCATTCTGTGATTCTCTGGCTCAGCTTCAATGAGTGAGACAGTTAACTTGAGTGTCTTTCCACATCTTCTTGTAACATTCACTGGCTAGGATGTTTTAGTGCTAACAAACTGGAATAGGTGGGGCAGTGTGGGTGTAAAGGTATCTTCCTTCTCTGCAGAAAGAACTGTGTTCTCACGGATCAGAATACAAAAACCAGACAATGCAGCAAGAATGTCACTAGATAAAATAAGATGAATTAAAGGAGAGAACTGGGGGTCAGATTCCAATCTCGAGGCTGATTTATACAGACGCTGTTCAAGAAAATCTGAAGTAAAAGGAAAGCCAGCCTTAAAATATTAACTCTCTCCCTATTGTTTGCGGGTTTTTGTTTGTCATAGTTTTTATATTCATCCCAGTAATGATGTGAACATTATTAAAAATAACTTGCTGCAAAACTCTGTTTGCAGTAGGTTAAAGCTAAACACATGCTGAAGTAATTTGCCCTGTCTTCCTCAAAACCTATTCTCACACTTCTATCAGCATTAGGAGTACAAACAACAGCAGCAGCTTATTTATTAAATTTCACAAGCCAAATTAATGCACACTTTGCAGTTCTAATTGCTTTTCTACAGTTGCTTGCACAAGTCACAGAACAGGCCTTTAGAAATGTAATTTTACTAACCACATGTTGTTTGGTTCCTATTCTTTCTATGCATCAACATCTTTGACTGAAGGCAAATGAAAAGAATTTTCTTTTTTTAAATGTTTTAAATTGCACCTGCCCGATCTAACATGTAATGCAAAGTGATAGTCATGCAGCTTCTTATGGCAGATGATAATTCCTGCTATGTAGTAAAAGACTGCTTGTGACTGAGAGCGAAATGTCTATGTCGAATTATTAACTCTGTGTTCTTGCAGCATTAAAAATTTTATGAGGATAGCACAATAGGAAATGAACCATGAGATGAACAGTTTCTTATTCAACACAGGATACATATGATGTAAAACAAAGTGTCAACAGCAGCTGATGGCTTCCAATGTTTCTTAACTTCAGTCTAGCTACATTCATGTCAGCACTGGAAAGAGATTTGTTCAAAATTGCACCAGTGCACATATAACTTCTGGGAGATCTAAAGAACTACCTTACGCAACTTTCATCTTACTGAGTGTTCTCATTCAGAACTTAATCCTGCAGCCCTTCCTAAATATTATATATGTACAACTGCAAGGACTACACACCTAATGGTACTCTCTACACCCAAGCTCCAGGACCTTTTGGTAAAAGTGACAGACCAATTCTTAACTTCCACTGCGCTCTGATTCTGGTTTACAGGAACTCTCTCAGGTAAGTTTCCCTGGACCGCAGAAAGGCAATCAAACAGAGCCATTCTGTTCTCACCCAGAGCTACCAGAGCAGGGACATACGCCATGGGATCAGAGGAGCCACAGGTATGTCAGAAGAAGGCAGGCTGTGCTTTGGGAATGCTACACTCCAGCCATTCTGGGATTCTGCCGTGGGCCATACCGATTCTTGGCTACCTCCTGAACTCAGGGAAGAGACCTGCAGTAGTACAAAACCACCTTGATTTTCATCTATAAATTTCTTCTGAAAAGCCTCTTAAATCCACAGACCTCTACACTTATGAATGACCCATGGTTTTTCTCCAGATGATTCCTATTTATAAATTTATACCTATGACATACCTCATTTTGTACATCCTGTATATTTTGTACAATTCAGTTCTTCAGAAGAGTTGGATTTTTCTCTTCAAAGAACTCAGCCAAGAGTTCTGAAGTTTTATCAGATATGCAAACAGGGCTTAGACTGTATATTTTTTCCCCTCTCCCTTCAAATTCAGCAGGCCTGCAAACACTTTACTGTTGAAGTATTTTTTTCCAACAAATACTCCCACTGAATTATTTACTGTTGAGACATAAAAAAGCATTCAGAATATCTGTAATTTACCGGAGGAGAAAAAGTCTGAATTAAATGGTCTGGGCTTTATAGCTTGATCGTGCTGGCTCAAGAGGATTTCAGGGCAAGATTCATTACTGCCTGGTGCTCCTTTGGGCTGGTGAAACGAACATCCACATATGCACGCATGGGAAGAATAAAGTTTGGTTTAAAATAAAGTTTTGGTGATCCTATACAGACCACACTCTTTCAGCACTGCACCTTGCCACCTTCTCAAAACCCACGTATACAAAGAATGCTTCTGCAGCACCACTTTTCACCTTTCTCATTGCAAACCCTGATGTGACATTATGCAAGAAGAAGGAATTCTCAGGGGAAGATTTGTCCAGTGGCTGAATGTGATGAATAATCATGCAGTGTTTGTTTCCAACAATGAACATAAATGCTGTGATACTTAACTTGGAGGAGTGTCTGTCCACAGAAATTACTTCAGAGCTCTAACTTACAGAGCAAGAGTGGGATTTGGTTCTCCTGACACATTTGCCTACACATCTTTTAGAGCCAATGGAGAGAAACAGGCTTTTCTACATTATGATTCATTTATTTGTTTTATTACCTCCTTGGACGGAATTAATCTCACCTTAAAAGTGCCTCCTTCTCTCCATGGACTGGAAATGGTTTCTATGTGACTAGCTTACAGTTTAAACATTAGAATTCCTGCCCCATTTGTCTTCCCCTGTAAATGTGGAGAACTAGGCCCCTTCAACTTGAATCCAACCAACCAGGATGATGAGCAGAGGACTACCTGAAGCTACCAGTGCTGTGTTTGAGATCACAGCCCCCTCTAGTTTTTATGCTGCGCCGCCTTTAGAGTTTCAGTCCAAAGCATACTTTTGAAGTGACTCCCACAGTCATCCCCAACTAACTGCTAAGCTTTGATTTGCTTCATGAAACAGTCTGAGCCCATCACTGGTTCTCCTTCGGATGAAACTAAGCCAGAAGATGCGCTCCATGAATGCCCCTAACGTGCTTCTATCACTGATGTGTGTTCAATTCATGGGATCAGACTAGATGTAGTTTGAAGTAATTCCCCATGAAACTTGCATACTATGGACACTGGGTCCTCATATCCAGCTGTTTTGCTACAGAGCCATTTCTTCTGGACCGCACTTCTTCCTAATTCAGATACAGCCTTAGATTTCTAAAATCTTTCCTACGGGTACCTTCCTCCACTGATGGTTCACAGCCAGGAACTGTTGCTTGAACACAGGTGCCGATGCCACTAGCCTGCTATCACCTATGCTGTTTTACAGCTAGCATACCTGGCACAGTTCTGGCCCAGCGCAGCTAGCCCTCTTTTATACACAACTGGGATACGGCATGTGCCAGAGACTGTCTCCAGCAGGCAGCCTGGAGGCAGACAAACATCTTCTGGGGAGGAAGAGTGCTCTGGCATGAGGTTGACAGCCATAATACGCCACACATCTCTGAGACCAGAAAAGCCTTGACCTGTTTTGCTTACTGCAACAAACATGACCTTAGTGATTACAGCACTCTACAAGGATAAGGGAGAACTTGTCCATGGCTGAAAGCGCTCCGCTCTTCTGTTTTAAGTAACTGTCCCATGAAATAGCCAGCAGAACAGAACAAGCGCCTCCTGGACTACAGGATAGTCTGTAGCCTGGTGGTTTGGTCAGCCTCTGCAGGAAGAGAATCCACTTAAGCAGAGGAGGCAATTGAACCCAAGTCTCCCACATCGTAGATTAGCGCATTCACCACTCGGACCTTGAATAAAAAACAACTACCACCTCTGCTCCACAAGAGCATTTTGTGTGGCGTCCAATCCTTTGTGGAGCTGGGTCCAACTGCTTTCTCAGTGAAGCTGCAAAACGACATGGATGCAACCATAATTCATGGCCTTGAGGTGATAGGCTGTAATGGCCAGTAACAATACAGGGTTTAATGTTCCGTTAGCCCTCCTGAAGTAATTCAACAACACCCTGACGATCCTTACCAAATGAAGATTCCCGAGGAAGCAGGCAAAGAAAAGCCTAATTCCTGGACCATAGTTTTAGGCAAACTGTTGTCAAAACCCGTTCATGTCATTGAGACTGAAGGGTTTCTGAGCATACCCCAAAGCTAGCGCTGCCGTTAGGGCCATCTTCACTAACCCTTGGGGCACTTAAAAAGCTTCAGCATGGTCCGGTTGTGCCAAATATGAGGTGGAGTTGTCAGACAAGTAGGTTTCGGCCTGGGTTTCCCTAGTCGCACCGCGGGCATCTACATTTGCTAATCTTCATCTGGCCTGTGGCACCCCTCTGCCTTTACTCTCCACCCGCAGGCAAAGGGAGCGGCGCTCCCTGCTACCCGAGGGCTGCTCGGCCAGTACATCACCGATCACCAGGCGACCCAGAAGGTGACACAAGCACTGCAGGCTGAGTTACTGTTTCACGGCCTGCAAAGAGCCTCGTGCCTGGTGACCCAAAAGTCACGCAGCGACCCGGGGTGGGACCGCCAGGCCGCGATGAGGCAAGCCTTGCAACACCTCCCTGGGGCAGAGAGGGTGGGAAACACCGCCGCTACCCTCTTACCGGGAGCAATCGCCTCCTGCTGGGAACCCGGCAACCACACCGCCGGCCTGCGCCTTCGCCCCTCGGCCGCCCCGCCGCGCCGTCCCC
>VYZV01021981.1:40694-54408 GCA_013401275.1 Pandion haliaetus | reverse complement strand
TGGTCGCAGCATCGCTCCTTTCCGTCTCAGACGCGGTCCTTCTCATGATCGCCGGCGGGAGGGCGCGGGAGCCCCGGGCTTTGCTCGAAACGTTGGGGCCGGTCGGGTCGGCATCTCGGCACCGCCCCCCCCCCCCCCCCCCCCCCCCCCCCCGCGGGGAGGGGNTTCCCTTTCCCTTTCTTTTCCCTTTCCCTTTCTTTTCCCTTTCCCTTTCTTTTCCCTTTCCCTTTCTTTTCCCTTTCCCTTTCTTTTCCCTTTCCCTTTCTTTTCCCTTTCCCTTTCTTTTCCCTTTCCCTTTCTTTTCCCTTTCCCTTTCTTTTCCCTTTCCCTTTCTTTTCCCTTTCCCTTTCTTTTCCCTTTCCCTTTCTTTTCCCTTTCCCTTTCTTTTCCCTTTCCCTTTCTTTTCCCTTTCCCTTTCTTTTCCCTTTCCCTTTCTTTTCCCTTTCCCTTTCTTTTCCCTTTCCCTTTCTTTTCCCTTTCCCTTTCTTTTCCCTTTCCCTTTCTTTTCCCTTTCCCTTTCTTTTCCCTTTCCCTTTCTTTTCCCTTTCCCTTTCTTTTCCCTTTCCCTTTCTTTTCCCTTTCCCTTTCTTTTCCCTTTCCCTTTCTTTTCCCTTTCCCTTTCTTTTCCCTTTCCCTTTCTTTTCCCTTTCCCTTTCTTTTCCCTTTCCCTTTCTTTTCCCTTTCTTTTCCCTTTCCCTTTCCCTTTCCCTTTCCCTTTCCTTTTTTCTTTAGAAACTTTGTCATATGTCAATGAAAGCTGTAACTCTAATTATGTATTTACTAATCAGGAGCTCAAAGAAAAAGTAGAGTTTTGACCCACTGTTGGTGATACCTTTGAAGTGACATAGCTCTACAATTGTCACCTGGTTCTGCAGTCAGTGGGACTTGCTTCTGGAGTATATCACCAGAATATATCTTCTGACATAGTGAGCCGAGTGTGTTTTATCTTCTGCTCCACTTCCATTTTCTATAGAGTTCTTTCATGAGGAATTTGCCTTTTGGTTCTCTGTTCATGGAAAAAACTGGCTTTTCACAAATGGCAAGTGCATGTGACAACGTTATGCCATTACATGGTAAAGAGCTGTGTAACTTCTGAGGCAAAACTTTTTCTGACTTGGTTTGCAATTTTTTTTTTTTACCCCAATTCCTATTCCTATTTTTTATTTTGCTTCCTAGAAATAGAAGACATTCACGTAATAATTGATCAGAAGTTATTATTTGCAACTCAGCCAAAATCAATATGTTAAAAATCCAGCCCCAGTATATCTACAGACAGTTTAGGGATAGAAACTCTAGGTTGTTGTAGATAAATTTAAAACAGAGAATGATTTAACGTGCTAAAACACTGTGTTAGCGACATATTTGTTATCACTAACATTGTCTTTTCTTTGCTGCGCTAAGTCAGCTGGAGGACACTACCTATAACACATTTGGCTCCCAGAAAGCTAGATGTATTAATTATATGTAGTTATACTAAATTTAATGTAATGCATTCTGCTATTCTCAAGAATTTCAGATCTTTTCAGAAACACAGAAATCAACGAGCACCACTAGACAACTGAAATAAATGTTACCCTACCAGTATGCATATATCTTTTGAGTCAGTGGCTTCTTTTTCAACATTACTGCTAGACTTGTATGAAAACACAGTGCTTCTACCTATTTCCTTTCCCAAATAGTTTGGGGTCTTCTCATCTGGGGGCAGAGTATACTTTTTCCTTGTAAAAATAAAAGCCCTCATTTTAACCAAGTCTGTATAACAATTTTGTTTCTAATACTGCATCTTGCTCTAGTATTATTCTCACAGTGTGCAGCCTCTTCTCATGCAAGCCATTCTGAGATTCTGCTGAATCAATTACTATTTGAAATCTTGTATTAAATATTAGTGCTCTATTTTAAGGTGAAAGAGCAACAAAAAATCACAAATTAGGAGTTTTTCTTGGCGTCATTTGACGCTATCGGAACAGGCAGGTTCTTTGAGGGATCGTCGGTAGAATGACCAATGGCCACAGGGTTATGGTTATAATTAGAGCTTTATTATTACATAAAAATTTTAACAATCAGCATAGCTTATTGTTACTTACAATTCCTAGCAGTTAGCATAGCTTATTGTTACACAGAATTTCTAATAATTTGCTTAGCTTTCTTATTATCTAGATTTTTCATTTACCTAGACTTTTTAGCTACCTGGACCCTCTGCAGACCAGGTCAAATTCTTAATAATCAGTGCGTGATACAGTAATTGTAATCTAGACTCAGACTTTACCTAAAAGAACATGAGTTACTCACTCAGTCCTCAGAGGAAGAAGACGACAGTGATGGAGGCATCCCTGACCACTGCGGCATCACGGGGTTTGCTGTCCAGCAGCGGTTCCTGTCAAAGCCCACTTGCAGCTCCTGGATTTTATAGGCAGTATCTCATGTGCTGTTACGCTTCCCTGTTCCATAGCAGGTGCCACCACATCCTGGCGACAGCGCTGGTGGGCAAACCATCTTATCACAACATTCGAAAAGGAGTAGAAAGAAGAAGGGAGTGATATGTGATCAGCATGCTTATGTATTATGACTGTTTGCCTTATAAAATGGCATTGGTTATGCTAACCATATTACCAGGGGTTTGGAGCAGGGGGTACTGGTCACTCTGGATTAGTGCATTTCATCGGCATGTAGTATTTGAAAAGAGGTTCGGTACGTTGGTATAACAGCCAGACTTTATCTTGATTTTTTTTTTTTCAATTTATTATCTTTACTAGAAATAATCTAACAAGTTTTAAATACTTTCATGATTAAACTTGACTGCAAGTATAATGAGTAAAACACACAATTGATCAATAATAAAATTACATTTACTCAATGGATGTAGCAGTTTTTCTGACTTTAAAATTTTGAATAAAGCTGTTCCACTTTTAATTAAAAATGTATTTTGTTAATCTACTCCTACTTGTACAACTGATCATCTGACACCTGTATTTAAGCATTCCTTTATGTTTGTATGAAACAGAAAAGTTTCTTCATATATTGTTGCATAATTTAGTGACTTCTTTCTCTCCACAGGGAAGCTTTTATCATGCTTAATTTTGTCTCATCTATTATACCAAACATGCATGCAGAAGGGAAGTTTTGGTTAGAGGTATGCTCAGAAGGACAATATAGCCCATAATGGAGAAACATAGGTTTTTAAAGGACTGCTATGCTAGCTATTCTGCCTTCCTATATGTTCTGACCAGCTGTGCTGCCCCAGTAGCTTGTGTTTGAAGCATGTATTTCGGAATAACTTCAAGTCTTGATCTGAAGACCTCAGAAGATGAAGAATCCACTATTTTCTATGGAGAATCCACTGGTTTTGGTAGTGTAGTCTTCTGAACTCTTTTACTATCACTTAAACAACAAGTTTAAAATGTCTTGCTTGAATTTGACTAGCCTTGATTTTCTCCCAGTGGTGCTTGCTGTTCCTCACTCTGTCCTAATTTAAAGCATTCGTTGGTATCCTTTAGTGTTTTCTTACCATGATATCACTTGTACAGTTATCATACCATATCATCTTTCAATTTGCTTGTTACAGATATGTCAGGTCCTCCATCTGCACTAGTGTGATCCAGATAATATAGGAGCACACGGTCATATTTCTGATGAATTAGCTACTGCACATGATACGGTGTTTATGCAGAATTTATGTTGTGGTGGATTTATGCCAGCTAGAGGGGAACAGACATTACCTGATGTGACAGAGTTAAGAGTGGTGCAGACACATGATACTTCATCCAGCGTGAAGTTGGTTAGGATAATATAAATTTAGGAACAGGTTTAAACCAGCAAAATTAATTTGTCTTGCTTTTGGACACGGTGTCAAGTAGCTACAACATTTTTTATTTGATCTGAGTTATCATAAACCAGATTTATAATGTCACTGAACCACAGCTGAAGGCTCTCAATGCAAAACACTTTTTTTCCTTCAGCCCTCATAATTTCTGTGGCTTTTTTCCTCTCGTCTTTTTCCTATATCCATTTTAAAATGAAGACATGAGTGTTAGATGTAGAATACAATACCAGAGTTGTAGCATATCTAGAGACAACATCACCTTCCTTTTGCCGTATGCTACTTCCATGCTTACAGATCGGAAGAGTGCTTTTTGTTTTGGAGTCACACTAGGAAGCCCTGTGTTTCCAGGCTACTTTGAGCACCCAGGAGCTGGTATAACCACAATTGTAACCTAGGTTACAATCTACCACTCCTTAGGAATGGTTTGTGTTTGTATGGCTGTATTTGTTTGGTTTTAAAGTAACTTTTCTGTATGGGCTTAGTGCTCAGTAATGCTGACCTACCCACATTGATATTCACCAGTTGTGTAGAATTTGTGCCATGTGCCAGCTTTATCAGTGGTAATCTTGTATTTATTGTCAGGTCGTTGAGGAATGTGCTGGAGTGTTGTGAGGACCACTCTAATCCTCTTCTGGAAACTCCCTGGGTTAGTGCTGATGGCTCCTCATTGACAAGGACTTTGTAGGACCTCTCTGCTTGCCCAGTGGAGCCCTGTGAGCCAGGTCTGGCAGGCGGTGTGCTCCCATCCAGCCCACTGCTGAAAGAGAAAGGAGATGGTCATCTGGGTACCAACTGCTGGCCAAAGAGCCAAACCTCCCCTAGCGCAGCCCAATACAAAGATTTGCTGCCCGAGAGGATGCAAGAGGGAGGTGGATGGAGCCAGGAGCCCAGGAGCAGCAGTCCAGCAGCCTGCGGTGAACTGTGGCAGCAGTACGCTCTCCCATCTTTCTCTGCCACCACTAGGCAGCAGCCTCTCTCTTTGTGGCAAGCACAAGATATTGTATTCCTTGAGGCTTTCATGAAGGGCTGAAGGCAGATTGCTGCTGCCGCTGCTGCTTCGGGGAGGAAAGGGAGGAATCCCCAATCCCACCACCTGCCTCTTTGTCTGCTATCCTTAGCCAGATCTTCATGTCTCAGTGTGCACTTTATTACTGGAGCATGGTGTGCATTTAATCAAATCCAAATGCTCTATGGTGCTAAGGCAAACATCCTATAAAAATCTGAATTTGTCACATCTGGTTTAGGTAAGCTCATAGCTTCTTCACTTTCATAAGGTAGGGCCTGTGGTGGTAGGGCCTCCAACACTGATAAGGTGGGTAGGCAGAGAGAAGAAGGAAGAAAGTGAGAAAAGCACTGAATGCCAAGTCTGCCATCTGTATATGCAATCTCTGTGAAAAGCTGGCCATGAGCTGAAAATTATGAGTGGCATAAGATGTATGTGCAGGAATACTTCTTGTGATAAATGACTGACTTACAAAGTATTTTGCTTTGAAATGTAGTTTGTAGTACAGCCTTTCCTGCTAGGGGGGCTGCGCTGGTTAAGGAATACAGTGAGAATGCCAGCTGAAGCCCTCAGATGGCAGGGAGAAGGCTGTTTGCTGCATTTCCCTTTTGCAGTCCAGCTTCAAAAGCCAAAGGTGGGAAACAAAATACAAGGTGATGAGAGGAAGCCATCGCAATCAAATTCCATGTGAACCTTAATGCTACATTTCCCTTAGAAGTGAGAAAGAGTGGCAAGGGAGCAGAGGAGATGCCACCATGCACAGTGGCAGGGGGGGAAGGCCTTGTCTCACTGACTGACAAAGCTAATCCTGAAGATACTGGTGTAAAAGACAGGTTGCTGCATTTTCTCCCCACTCTGCTGCCCATAATAGCTGAGGCACCAGCAATTTAAAGAGGCATTTCGGTTTCGAATACCACCTAGAATTACATTTAGTTATTTATTTTCTTCTCTTTCAACTTTGTTTCCAATGAAAACTATAATCTTTTACTCTGTTAGTATATATATATATAAAAAAATTGCTGTTTTAATTTCTGAAGTGCACTTAGGTGAATCTGACAGACATTAAGTAGGCTGCTTTTTCAGACACAGATAGATCCCAAAGCTCCTTTGGTAGTAGGTGGCTCTTTTGGTGTGCCTGTACTTGGTTTTCTACAAATTGACATCTTTCTAAAAAGATGAGGAAAAGCAGGCTTTCATGGCAAAAGAATGGGAAACCAGGAACATTTGAAAACAATATCCCTGCATAAGTTTTTTACACTTCTTTTCTCCAGTTCCCCTCTCTCCACAACTAAGTTGGGGTGAGAAAGAGAAAGACTCCCTTTCCCCAGGCTCTGCAGAATGTGGCTCATGTAGTCTCTTTTTAAGCCTGCATGTACTGCCTGGTTGGTCAGGCAGGTGCAGCATTTACCTGGACATGCTGGTCATTTTTTTATGTAGGTGTGCCTACTTGTGATCAGTAAGAAAAGCAGCTCAAGCCTCCACAGAAATGCAGATGGGTGTGGGCCCCAAATGTGTAAGTCATTTATTTGTTCATAATTTTTAAAGGTGTTTTGTATTATTTCATGAGGAGTTTTAGTTATGTTTTTTGAAACAAGAAGTGGATAAATGGAGAGATTAGATTAAGTTTGAAGTGTAGCTATATATTTTTAAGTGGTACTTTCCTTGCTAATAGTGAATATAATCAGACCGTATAATCACCACCAGATTCAATCCAGAGATAAATTTTTTCCCCCATAGAAATAGTTATTTTATCCTTTTGTCCTAGAAAGTTACCATCATTAAGTGTCAATAACTAAAGACATTTTTATATTGGCCTCATGAAACCTCTATCATTAATCTCCCAATACACAACATGCAGGTATTTGACAAGTAACAAATCCTATTCTCTGTTTTGCTTCACCTTGATGCTTTGCAATAGACCCTAACCAGATTCCTTTTGGCCTTCACCAGCTACACAGCAATATGTTTGTGTTCTCTCTCCTCCTTTTTGGACTTAGCAGTAACTCTAGATTTGGTAGCAATATCCCCAACAGAGGCTGGCCATTCACTCTGCCTCTTTCATGCATTCCTTGCTCCCCAGTCAATGAGTTTAACTTTTTGTGATTCATCCCAGTGAGTTTCAGTAATGCTAATATCTAATTTCTTCTCTTCAGTGAAAATACTAGATTCATTGCTATTTTTACCCAGGTTCCTCAAATTAATGTATGAATAATCAACAAAAATATCTCTTTGTATGCTTTGCCACAGAAGGGTAAAATGTTCATGTACCCAGTGCTGGTATGGAGTTTGCTTCTTCGCAGTCCCCTCTAGCATTATTAAATACCTTCCTAATTATGCTCTCAAAATAGAATACTAGATGATTGCCTTACTACATTCCTTTTCCATTGGAAAGTGGGCTGACATTACGGAAATCTATGGGTTTTGCCCAATCCGAAGTGTACCCACATAATTTTCCCTTTTATTTCTTGGAATTTCTGCTGAGATAACTTAAGACTTTTATCTTTCTTCACTTCTTTTCAAGACAACATGCCTGTTAACAGTGTATTTCTATCTGATATCAATTCATTTGTGCTATTTTTTCATTACCAGGCAGCTCTGCAATCCTTTATGGTTTTATATTTATACTCCAGGTTTTCTTCCCAGATAAGCATTATTGTGTGCCATGCTCCTGCTCTCCATTCCCCATCACACCCACCGCTCCTACTGTGCCACCTAAGGCTGTAATTCCTTAATCTGGTTGTTCAAGAAGGTTTTGTATGCTTGTGTGCTGCACAGTATTACAATTTATGATTCCAGACGACATTTGTTGTCTTGCAGTCAGTCCACTGGCCTGAGCTCCATACATGGAACGTCTATTCTGTCCTCCAGAAGTGAAGTACACACTGCACAGTACATGCAGAGCAGGCTACTGAAGTTTTTTCTCTTTGTTCCAACTCTGCTCCCTGGAGCAGGGCCATAGGTAAAGGAGTATTAATGTTTGCTCTGAAACTTCTCTGTCACTTCTGTTTGCCTGTCACTGATAAATACAGAAGAGCTTGGTGGGTGCTCAGTCCCAGCTGCTCTGCAGAGAGCTGTTCAAATTGCAGTCCCAGGGCAGAGACCTGAAGTCCCAGCCACCAGGCTGTCACCAAGGCACAAGTAGACCCCTCTGACCTCACCTACATGAGGTTTGGGCCCAGCACAACACTTGACATCCTGGGAGTTTAAAGCATTGTTGGAAGATACAGTCTGAGCACTGAATTCCACTGAGCTTTGATAAGATTGATGAGGATGTAGAGATTTGGATTTGCATTACCAGATTCTTGCTGTTGATATTGGAAAAGTAGAGTTATAAAGAGCTGTACTAAGACAGAGAGAAAAAAGATTAAATTATATGCAAGAGTTTCAGTAAATGTTTTTACTTAAAAATAATAATGCTTTTACCAAACAAGGAAATAACTTTTTTTAGTCATGGGATGTCTGTAGTATTCCCTTACTGGGGCTGCTCTTTTAAGTAGGAAATAAAAAGCAGGGGAAAAGTGTTAAGGTTCATTCCATATGCACAGTGGGAAATTTGTTATGGACCTTGCTCCTTCAAGGTCCACAAATCTATTTGTTTGATTTTCTGTTGTAAGAGAAGCAGCCATTGTGGGGGAAGGTATAACTTTTTACTAAGCCAATAAATATAGTTTGACAAAAGGACAAATTTTCACAAGTCCCTCTGTGTACTCAAAAGCTTATACAATTATGTCATTTGCCAGTTTTGGGGAGCTCAGTTAAGAATAAAAGTTTATGAAATAACCTCCTAGTAGTATGATTATAAATAAATGTCCATCCCAGACACTGCACCTGTTTCCCTTGGTGTAAGTTATATTCTTGGTATCTCCTTCAAAATTAAAGTCATTTTGGTCAAGAAGAATTATGATAAATGCTTTCAAACTATAAGTCAAGAGACTATTCTTGAGTTACACACCTTGAAGTGTCCTTCTCTCCTTCTAGATGTTGATTTAAATGTGGCAAGTGAATTGATCAGTAGGGTGATCCTTAGTGAATTTGATCAAATAATTCAATTCATGTACATCTACACCATTCGAACATAAGAGCTGTGTTAATCTTTGCTGACCGCTCAGCTGACATTTTAATTATTTTGGAATATCTCATAGATACAACAATAGCAATTACATTATTTCATAGAAAAAAATAATACTAAAACTGGGTTAAAATATTCAGTGCAGGAAGATGGGAAAAGTCAACTGATAAGAAGAAAAATGTATATATTTTTCTATAGATCCAAATTAATTTTAAGACCCAGCTAAATTCTATCTAGCTGTGAACTTTTGAAACATCAATTGCTGGTGTATTAATACCCAAGGAAGGGCAGAAAGTTTCACCATTCCTAGAAAGGTGCATCAAACTGTGACATGCAATAACAATGAAAAAAGATCACGTTTGAAGGAAGTTGTTTTTGACCTCCTCCTTCCTAATTACTGTTTATAAACATGTAATAGAGTAGCAAAACCCACAGTCAACTTTTGCCATGTATAAGATACTGTTTTGCTTACAACTGTGCTTGAGTTCACCAACTTAATCCAACACTTTCCATGCTGGGTGACTGCCTCACAGAAATGTCTTTGGAAATGTCACTGTACGAAGGTTGTCTCCAAAGACATGTGTTGTCTACTAGAGAAAGAGGGTTTGCCTATCAAAGATGTTAAGAAACAGTTCAGTTCCCAGGCAGGACTATGCTGGAGCAGATCCCGGGGCAGAATGATGACCTGCAGCGCTTTGACATACTGGTAAAGATCAGCTGGGCAGCTTTCCTAGAAAGCCAAATCCCCTTGAGCTAGGCCTTCATGGCATCATTTGGCATGGGGCAGGAAGTCTAAAAAGAGCTCTGAATAAGCTAGCTGGGCTACTCAAAGTGGTCTAGTCATGGTCTCCTGCTAGAGATGCACATGAAAATGCTCTGGACAGTGTAGTCCTAAGCAAACCTGTCACACATCTGGGGCAGGACAATGCATGTGCATCTATGAAACTTGCTGCTCCTGAGAACAATGAAGGAGAGGCAAAAAAAGTTGTATTTACATTATGCTATTGAGTTCTTTTTGTTGGTTTGCTTCTCTTTAGAACCCTTCTTTAAAAAAAAATCATTAAAGTGTTCATGTTTTTCAAACTTGGCCTGGGTTAAGGTTACTGAAGTGTAGAGATGTGTCTCCGGCTGTTCCCAGGAAAAACAATTTAAAGTTGGCAGAGTTTTTTCTGAGAAATGCATTTATATCTGTTCAAACATAAAGTTTGTCAGCTAATATCTTTGGAGTCTGCCCATGCAGAGCAGTTCCTCTGGTTCATCTGAGGCTATAAGCAGGACCACCGTGTGTGAGCCTGCAATCCAGCCAAGTATTGTTGAGGCCGGCACTGTAGGGGCAGAGAAGGACTCTTCATGCATTTCTGGCTGGTAGGATACTCAACAGGGAAGAAGTGGCCTCCTAGCTGGAGTTCTGGCACCATGGATTAGGAAAATACAAATTGTCTTGAATGCAGAGGAATAAAAAGTACTGTGAGGCTTACAGTCAGGGCTAGAAGGTGGGAAGAGATAAAAAGGTCATGTGAAAGAGTGTAGCACAGGGAGGGACAAGTAGAATTGTTAAAAACAGCTACGGCAGAAGATGGGGCTGAAGTGAGAAGAAATGAAAGGGAAAAGGAGATGATGTGAGAGGGCAGTATCCAGGCATCAAGAAACACTTTAACACTGACATTTTCTATGTGTTGAGTGTCTCACTTAGCAACTTTCAGTGCTAGGAAATCTTTTGACACATTTTGGGAGGGAGCAAAGATGACTGTGACTCAGAATCAGCCAATGGTAGTGGTTTTCCTTAGAAAAAAACCAGGACATTTAGTCCTCTGGTCACTTTAATGTGAGCACAAACTCAGGACCTGACCTGCCCATTTCAAATTTTGTTCCTCTCTGCATGTATGTACTACCACGGATGCCGTGAGTTCATACAGGTTCAGAAGAAATTTGGATTACTGTCTTTCCAAATGTAAGACATTTCAACCAATGCTCTTTGAAATGTGAGCCTAAGGATTTAGAAATAATTTTCAGCTTTAACATTTTTTCTGTTTTGGAAAAAACTGTATGCAGTGTTTCTGGCCATTTCAGTTATGAAGACTTTCCCAACACACAACAGGCCTAAATTGTTGCAGAGGTTTATTGCTGAATCTTTCAGTTTCTTAGAGCATTTCTTTGCATAGTAACAAGTAAGGAAGAAGATGACCCCATGATGCACTTCTGAACTCTGTGGGCTGTGGTGAAATGGTCAAAAATCTTTCTACCATTACCCTGCTGCATGGTGAAAGAAGCACTCTCAGCAGAGGCAGAACTTAAGACTGTTTTTGACATGGGCATCTATAAAACAGAGCTAGAGAGAAACTGCTTCAGTTTACAACCTCAGTTTCTCACTTTTTTTTTTTTTCCTACAGCAACCCATAGCTTACAATCTCAAACTACTTCATGTAGCAGAATAAACAACCCAGATGTGTCAAGTCTTATGTGTTGAGGGTGAGAATTCTGCAGCTGGCCGTCACCTCATGCACCCGCGTTCTTGGATGTGTATATCAGCCTCCTGTAGCCCCAAAGCATGGCTCCTGCTCTGTGATCCCCTCTGCCAGACACAGCTGCTTGGGCTGACCAGTGAGGAGGCTGGGAGCCTGCTCGCTATGTGTGGGACCAGTGAGCATGCTGCTTCTGTTCCTGAACACATGCTTACAGGTCCTCAAGGGTGGACATGCTCCCCAGCTAGAGACTGGCACTGGAAACCCTCTACCACCAGGTACCTCACCTGTTCCTCCCTCACACAAACCAATTGCATGGTCACTTGGGGGAGAGGAAACCCAGGAGGTCTGCACCTCCCCTGATGTCCACAAGTGCCCAACATTACTCTGGAACAAACAGCCAGATTGTATTGAAGCAACTGTGTAGATCAATGCTGTTATATGTCCCAACTATGCAAAGAGTTTGTGGTTTATTGAAACATGACAGTATGGAGGCAGTGCAAAGCCAATGGAATGTGGAATTAAATAGTAGAGGAAGCATGATGCATTTTCATGTCCAGGTCAACATAAACCATACTAATCCTGTGTCATTGCTGAGTCCTGTCCGGCTACAGGATCCAGAAAAGCTGCTGCAGAGGGAACAAAGACCTGTTAGGAAGTCCAAGAGGAGCCCTTTGGCTAAAGATACACAGTCATAACTGCAAAGAGAGAGAGACAAAGGTGAAAGCACTACAGTGAAAGAGAGGCAGAGCGCAGTGGTAGGGCAGCGACAGGGACAACTCCTAATTGGAAAAAAGCACATAAAGAGCCGTAAAGGAGGTGAGAATCTGAAGAAGGAAGGACAAAGAAAGGACAAAGTCCGGAAGGCTGGAAGAGCAAAATAGAGACAGAGCAGGAGTTCAGGCATAAAAGAGGAAAAGAAGGAATTGCTGGAGTAGAAAAAGCCAGTTAAGAGTATTTTAAAGACTATTAGCAATGGGTCTTGCAACTCTAGAGTCTAGCGTATGTTGGTCTGACCAAGATTTAGCTTTGGAGGGGATAGCTTACCAAACGTCTGGTTTTCTTTGGTCATTTCTCAGCCCCATGTGGACCACTTACAGAAAATAATTACCCTTTCTCTGATAAGTGCAGCTGTAAGAGCACAGATTCGTGCATCCTTGGATTTTGTACCATTTTTCATGTAGATGCGTCCTTTTGTTCTGCTCACACTCTCAGCCTCTGTGAACTCTTTGAACTCTCTGCTCCAGTGGAGCAGTGAGCTTTTTGAAGTGCATAGCGTAGTGTCTGGTTAAGTTACTCTGGCACATTTCATGCTTTTGGCAGACACCCACCGTTTAGCAATAGGAACAAAATGATCTGTCTTCATAAATATCAAGTGGTTATTTCTGGAGAAGAAAAGACTGAGATACCTTGCTGAAAAATATGCTTTGGCTGGCTAAGCCTTTGACACACCATTGCTTAGATAAAACAACAAACAATCTCATAATCTTTGAGTACTGCTGCCCTTCAGATACTATCAAGTAGTAGAAGTAATCATGAAGCACTGTGAGATCTGCACATTTGTCATTGCCACAATCCACCTAGTCATGTTGACCCTTGTCCTGTCCTCTAATCCTCATACAGGTATAAATCTGGACCAAGTTTAGTTACAGTTTCAACCGAGATAGCTGGCCTGGCATTGAGTTCAGTCTGCAGCCTGAGCAGAAGGTTTTGCTCGTGCTAGTTTTTTTGCTCAGCTTATTCCAGATCTTGTTCCTGTGCCCTGGCTTCTTGTCAGAGCCTCTCTCTCTCACCAAGATAGCTCCAAGTTCCCATTCCCAGATAGTTCCTGGCCACACATCATCCTAAAATTTTCTTCTTATTCCTGATGGACATTTGTCTGGCCTGTTCTTAACAACTGCCATTGATGGAGATTCCTCCAACCCTTCAGCTAGTATGTTCCAGTGCTTCTCTGTCCTTCCCTAATGTCTAAGATGCATTTTCTTTACAGCTGTTTAGGCCTGTTACTTCTTATTTTGTTCCCAGTAGACAAGGAGAATGTTTTACTTCTTTCTTCTTTGCAGCAACTTTGTATACAGTTGTACATTGTTATAATGTCTTTCACTGGTTTTCACTTAGCTTAAACAACCCTTAGTCCTTCAGCCTTTCTACATGTCACATTTCCTAGACCTCAGTTGTTTTGCTCTGGGCTGCTTCCACTTTGTCCTTGTCTTTTATAAAGTGCAGAGTTCAGCTGGACATGGTATAATTTAAGTTCCTATTAACACCATGCAAAGGAGAAAGATTACTTCAGATGTCTCCAACAGCACTCTCATTCCCACATTACATTTTAACATCTGCCTTTTTCACAACAGCCTGAC
>VYZV01021981.1:12537-40595 GCA_013401275.1 Pandion haliaetus | reverse complement strand
AAACTATGAAACCAATATTTCAACATTATTGTAAACTCTAGCCCTCACTCTTGGTGTGCTCAACATCTCCCAGAGTTGTGCCACCCATAAACATTCAGAATATTTTTTTTCCCCCAGAGGCATATCACTCATGAAAAAAAACCCTGAGTAGTATCGGAAAAGTCTTTTGCAGAACCTCTCTCAAAATATCCTTCCAGTTTGATAGTGAACAACTGTTAACTATCCCTTGTCATAATTTATCAATCACTTTTGCAGCCACTTAAAATAACATCCTCTAAAACAGGAAACCCCAAGTTACCTATAAGATTGACAGGTGAGACAGTGTAAAAAATCTTACTAAGGTCAAGTCGGGGGACACCTGCTGCTGCTACTATCCCTCTCCTATATATAATATATCCAATTTATGTTAATTCCTTCACACAACAAACCTATTTTAAGAAAATAGGATTACCTAAGTTAAATATAGAAATGAGTCCTGCCTCCTGCTGTTGCGGATGTATAGCACTCCCAGTCAAGGAGGCTGTTACAAGCATTAGTATTTGGCTTTTTAGACAAAAGGTCCATCATGCCATACATCCTGGACTCCCGTACTTGGCTGTGCAGTGTCTGAGGACAAACTGTGGGTCTGTATGGGATGGTACTGATTTCACCAGGGATCTATACAGAGGACACATCTCCTTTGCTCTATTAGCTTCACTTTACTTTCTTGACTAGGAAAGAACAAAATGTTTTAAAAACAAATCCCCATCTTTCCAATGCATTTGCCCATTTGGCAGGTGATGGCGAGAAAGCTACTAACTGCTGGTTCTAGGCGCGTGCTTTAGTTGCCTTTGTTTATGGGCATTCAATCAAATTTTCCCAATGTTTAGTTCAGCTCTCATTCAGATCTCCTTTCACATTACAAACAAACAGGAAGAAATAAGTGGTTAGCTAATAGTAAATATAAATAAAAAAAAATTTTCGTAATTAAGGGTATTTAATACCTATTTGGTGTTTGTACACCAAAATGGAAACATTTGAGAAACAAATATACCAATATAAATGTATACTGAGCGTAACTTGCTGATGGATTGTGACTTGCTGATGCAGCTTGCTAATGCACCAAACTCAACAATTCTGTTCTAGATTTCCCTTTACAAAATGCATAATAATTGAAGTATAGGGTTCTGTTCCCATACCTGCTAAAGCCAGTATAAAGGGTCAATGCTTTTCACAATCCAATGCCTTTTCTTACCAGTAACAAGGAAGAATTCTCCTTTGTTGGTTCTCAGTGGATGCTGGTAATCACTGGGAGATACCAGATTTTTCCAGTGACAGTTTCAGAAATAATGGAAGAAGAACAAGAGGAGTAAGGAAGTAACTTATAAACAAACTTGCAAAACACTTTTGAAACCTGTCTGCTGTTGTAGTGAATTTAGAAGAGCAAAAATTTTTGCCTTGCAGTCAAGCCAACACAGTTCTTCTTTACTAACTAAAACCAAATACCCATTCTTAAGTCCTGTCCCTTCCCTTTGCCTTCCTTTTTTCAACCACTTGTATTTTATTAAGCATAGCACATCTAGTAAATCCTCTGCAATGTGAAGAGGACTCAGTTTCATCCCTAAACTGTATTTGTCCTTCTTACTTTGCTAATTGTGTATCATGCCTAAAATTTGTAGCAATCAACGAGGCATTACTGACCAGTGCTAGATGATCAGAATGACTGACTTTAGGTGTTTACAGTGTTGGTTGGAACTGAGCATTATGTAGCTCAGATTCCTTAAATTTATCCAAGGTCAAATGCACCATGGGTTTTTTTTTCATCAATGATTGACAGTAATATAGAAGCAGCATTTTATTTCTAGCCATTCACATCAGATACACATGCTTTTGCAAATATTTGTATATTTTCTCCTATAATCGCACTTCATTCAAATGCAGTTGTAACCAACTGAGCTTTTCTGACCCAGCACCAAGGATTCAATCTGAAGTCTGTATTTAACTGTATGGCCAGAATTCAAGCGCAGTTGCTGATTCCCTTTGACTGTCAGTCTTTGATGAAGTTGGCTTCTGCAAGTGCTGTCATTCATGGTGTCAGCCTTCCTGGGATAGTGAGTATCACTCTGGAGCTTCGCTCGTAAATGCTGGTGTTAAGCAATTGCTTATCTATTCTAGGGATGTTACTCTATCATTTTTAACTTGTTCAGTTTGTGTGTAACATTAGATGAGTCATGAGACATTATGAAACCCTGAAGTTATCATACTGGATTAGAGCAGAGGTCCTTCACAGTCAGCACTCTGTTTTGGCAGAAGCTGATATTAGATCATTCAAAAGAAAGTGCGGTAAATGGTGGTCAGTTGCCCAGGGCAGTTGCTACCTTCTGCCTCTCTTAAATGGAATACATTTTATCCCCTGAAATATGAAAATGAATATGCATTCCAAACCTTTAGACTTTTTCTTCTCTTTACTAAAGGACCTGCCTGTGTCTGTAACCTGTAGTTATTCCCCTTCTCCCAGTCCTACCAAGATCTTTACTTCAATGTTGTTTCTGTATTACCTTTAAACAGAAATTTCTTTTCATTGCATTCAAACTTAATTCCGCTCAGTGTCATGAAAACTCTTGGTCAGAGCTATTCAGCTCTCACAAATGAATTATTTTCTATTACTGTATGTTATTTTTTTATCTCTAATATGTCTGTTCTTATTAATCTGAAGTCCAAATTTGGCAGCCCCAATGGTTCAGTATGGCAGCCTCTTCCACTCCTCTTCTGATTTTGGCACTGAATGCTTCTGCACTTCTGCCATCTTTGCCTTAAATCAGTGCTGCCCAGACTTTCTGCTCTCCATTGCGCTTCTTCTCAAGAACTCCTCAAACCCAAGCATGGTGCCATCTGTCTCAGGGTTTCCTCAGTCCTCCTCTCATCCCTTGATCAGATGTGTGCCTGCGTCTTTTGCCCAGGAAAAATGAGTCTGCTTTTGCTAGAAGTCTTCATCCAACCCTGAACCTGCTACTAAGAGACCACAAAGAAAGAGTGTCCCTACAAACAGGCTTCAGGTTGGATGAATTCCATGTGTGAGCCACAAACACCCCAAGGACTGTAGACTGAGCACATTTTTTTAGACAGAATACTTGGAAATGAACTTGACATGACAGGTTTACTATTGTTTTATATAGCTGAATTGTAAGCTTTTCAGTAATATGTATATCTTTCTTGTTCCTTAAATTATAGTCATCAAAAGTTTGTCCAAAGATCTTGGAGGAACATGGAAGTAGGATGTTCTGCATGTGGTTTGGAAAGTCATAGCTAGATCTGTAAATCTGTGTGATTAAAACAAAAAGGGAGTTCTCTTGCTCCCATCACAGTCACTAGACAATGATTTAAGATGAGTTTACAAACTGGGCCTTGGACCAGCAAGCGATTACAGTTATCTGATGGTTTCATACACTTCCAGTGATGCAGGAATCGGGCACAGAGTGGCCCCCACCCCAGCGAGGAAGACTTGCCCTGCAGCTGGCAGTCATCGTGGGGCACGCGCAGCCAGTGTGCACCCTCTGCACCCATGGGCTCCACAGGCAGCTGCAGCTAGACATCAACTCCAGAAGAAAGCCCACCTCCTGAATTTACAGCCTTCCTTACATCAGGAGATGAGATACAACTGCAATAATGCAGTCAAGACATCTGTCATCTGTCCTGTACCTGCAATGGGTATTGCCAGAGGCTTAACAGTCAGTCCAGCATTCCTGCCTGCCGGCATTGCTGGTGTGTGTGTGACCTGGCTCATAGCTGAGATTTTGTTCCTAAGGCTGTGCCAGAGCATGTCTCACTGTGCACACCTTCTTAGCAAAAGGGAAACAGTCCACCCTCCGCAGTACAAGTGGCTGCTAATAACCTACTTGCTCTCCTTGTTTAAATATTCCTGGCTTGTTGACCTTTTGGGGCTAGTGCAGAGTTCATAAGAATAAGTAGGGAAGGGCAAAGCATCTCAGGGTAGGATGTCTGAGGAGAGGAATATGGGGGGTGAGGAGGCTCTACCCCAGTTTGTGACACCAGGGTGTCTGTAGATGTCATGATGAGTGAGCGTTAAAATGCTTCATTTCACTTTTGAAAGTATATTGGGGTATTTTGTTTTACTTTCCCTTTGAACTGATAGCAAGATTACCTACTGCTTGGAACTGACATTTTAACTGTTAAATTTGTTTAAACCCAATCTGAGATAATAGAAAAATTTTGAATTGGGCACAGGATAATTAGGTGCCGGATTGTGCCCTGGTGTTGACTATACATGGAGAATAGACTTAACAGTCGTCTTCTATAAGTATTCAATGGGAATCAGTGTAACAACTCAAAAACAGTAAAAGTTAAAAATTACCTCAGAGTGCAGTCCACAAATAGCCTACAGGATTGGGCTTAAAAAGAGAAAGTATGTGCAGATTTTAGCACAGACTCTTCAGCAGCAGATGTCTTTGGGACGTGTCATTTGACATCCATAAGTCTCCAGAATAATTAGAAGCTTTGTGCACAACATCACAGACACCCCAGGTAGAAGTCCACCATGTTTGTGGACAACTTGAGCCTTCATCCAAGTGGCCAGGTATGCCAAGCGTGCCAGCAGCTCCCCAGCAATGCGATTCCAGTGACGACCTATGGCAAAGACTCCTATGCTGTTAATTGTCAGTGCAAATAAAACTGCTTTGCGGTCGGTATAATATTCCCAGGTTTGGACACCAGTCTTTTCAACCTGTTCATGAGACAGATCAAAGGGTACTCCACTGTTTCTTACCAGGGAAGTCCTTTCAGGTCTGACCGCTCTGTAGTGTAACACAAACTACATACATAGTTTTGCTTATTGCCTGCGGTGCAGATATTTGAACAAACTAAGAACACCAAAAGCATCCCCCTAAGAAGGAAGACGGGAGCTGCAGCAAAGACTCTAGAGAGAGGTCAAATAATGATGGAGGAAATAATAATAGTCCCAAACAGTGACAACAAAAGGGACTGGGTGAGTCAAAGGGTCAAAACTAAAACCAGAGCACCAAAGGTGAAATCAGAGCTGAGTGCCCACTGCAGTACCCATCCATTCCTGAAAGCATCCAAGGAGCAACCAGGAAGAGGCAGGACAGGGAGAGGAAATCAGTCCTGTGCCCACCAGGATGGCTCCCATCAGCCTTCCCTCTCTGGGAACCCTGGACAGCTGGCAAGGCCAGGGACAGAGGGGGAAGGAGCTGAGGAGGGTATCCTCTGACTTAGAGAGGCCTTTGGTTGAGAAGATACCATTAAAGTGGTGAGAAGTGCAGATTGCACCTCAGCAAGGGGGTTTCAGGGAGCAAGAGAAGGGGCTGTGACATGTGCTCTCGATGTCTTTCCCCCGCAGGAGGGGCACGGCTCGCCCCCCTGCAGGACCCCAGGAATGACTGCGGCCATACCCATCGCTCAGTGGAGCGTTTTCCAAAGCACATCCCCAGCAGGCCAGGGAGTCAGCTCAGCATACATGCGAGCTGCGGGGGCCCTGAAGGCATTGCCCTTGCAGGGGCCTGGCTGCCTGGCCTCCCTTGGACCGCCAGCCCTCCTCACCTTTTGTACATCTGGGTGGGGCAAGTGAGGAACTGGAGCGTGTGGAGCCCAGACCCTGTAGAAACGGTTCTCGGGCACCATTCAGCATGTTGGTTCATCCTTACCAGGGGATCCTCCTCCAAGGGGAGCCAAAAAATCCCTGCAGGGACTCAGAGCAGCCCTGGTCAGGAGAATTCCATAAGTCTTTTCTGGAGGCTGGCCAGTGTCACAGGGGATAGGCCAGGGCATTCAGACAGTGTCCCAGCATGGGTAGGACAAGCTGGGCTATGGCCAGCACCTCCTTCAAAGGGAAAGGCACGACATCAGCCCTGCCTGCCATTGCAGTATCTCTGATTCCTGGCGTCTAGTTCATCCCAGTTAGGCCCAGGAGATGGCCTGGTGGCAGAGGGCTAGATGGGCAGATACAGCAGTAGGCTGGTGTCCCACAGGGTGATGTAGTGCACAGGTGGGAGGGAGCCAGGTGCCCCCCATCCCCAGCTGCCAGCCCTGAGCTCTTAACCCAGTTGCTCCAGGTGTAAAACACCTCATGAGCACTGGAAACACCTCGAGTTTCCAGACTGGAAAACATGAGCTGGTACTATCTGAACTACTGCATCTGGGGCCTGGAGAGAAGACACAGCAGCAGCATAAACATCTCCAATCAACAGGCTGTTGGAGGAGGACTGAGAGCCCACCCTTAGTGGATTACAGTAACATTTGTGAAAAGATTTCCACCTTCTGTGGAAAGAAGACCAAACCAATAGTTTCCCCAGCTTGGGTGAGTGTCTCTGGAGTTTTCAAGGAGCTGGACTAATACCTTTAAGATGAAATTTGATGCAGCGTCAAATGATTTTCTCTTCAAAACCTGTTCTTCTGGAAAATAAATGATGGAAAAGAAGATGAATAATTTATTATTCACTCATTTAAAAGAAGCTGTTGGCAATGGTTTAGTCAGATGCAGTGCCTTTGGCCAGCAAAGACAATAAAGGAATAAAGGATTAGTCATCAATACTGCACTGAAAGAAAAAGGTCAAATTTATTATTGGTCTAAATCCAAAAGGCTAGTTTTTGTTCTGTTATTCTAAAATGGTGGCCTTCAGTCCCCCTTTGATTTTCATACTGCAAAATAATTCCAGCAGAGACACAGACTCCTCCATGGAATATTTAAACCTATTAAATGTCCCTGCTTTATCTCAGTTGCTTTTTCAAACCCCATCAGGAATAGTTTGTGTACCCTCAAGTAGCTATGTAGTACAAGCTGACAAGTACTGTATTAAAACAAAGGCTTAGGGCATTGTTTGGATACAGAGAGCTGAATCCAGCCTCTGGATTTACAGAGCCAAGCAGATTTCCTTGGAGAAGTTGTTCCACAACAAAGATTCTTGGATGAATTCCTGACTTGGATTTTCAAACTGCTATGAGGCGGGATTTCAGCGATGCCAGGATTTCACTCCCTCAACAACACCACAAGCCCCCACCCCCGCCCCTGATGCCTCCTGGCTCCCCTGCAATTGTACTTATACTTTGCATGCTGGTTCTTTCTGTCCTACATCCACTACATCCATGGTAGATAGGTCTATGGCTGCTTTTTGCTCTCCTGTTACTGGAGGATAAGTCACCTTTCAAGGGTCTAGAACCTTTATCCTGCAACAGCAGCATTGGGAAGCACCACAGCAATAATCAGCTGCGGGGAGCTGAGAAATGCCAACTCATGCTAGAAAGTTCTGTTTGCATCAGCTGTAAAAATGAAGAGACTCACAAACATAACTGCTTTTGACAAAGGATAAAGCAGGGCGAGTCCCACTCCGATCTGCTGTATAAATTTCCCTCCTGAATTCACCTTGTGTGATTTGATATCATTCTCTCTTCTATACAATTTGCTTTTTCCGAGTTTCCATAAGCAAGTTTCCCACTTTTTCTCATAGCTGTTCAGGTCCAATTTGTCAATATTACTTCAACAGGCAGGTTGGACTGCTAACGCTGGCCTCGCCTACTTGTAACGCCAGCATCCCATCCCCGAAGGGCAAAACCAATAATTATTAACATTACTCCAAAGAGCACTCCTTTCCATACTGTAATAAATATGACAAATGTGATACCACTGTCTAAAAAATATTTTCCACACCTCTTAGGTTTCACTATATTTAGAAATATTTAGAACTTCTGCATCACAACTGCCTTAATTGCCGGAAATCTGTCTTACCTTGCTTTGGAAAGCAGTGAATACATTAACATGTTGTGGCTTGTACTCTGCTTACTCACTTTCAGATACACTCAGTACAATTTAATCTAGATTTATAATGTGATGACATTTTATGCCTCTTTATTGCTTAAGTTGATATTGTCAACCTGGAATGTGGATTACTTATCAACAGTGCTTACATACTGATATGATGAGCCCAAGAGGGCAAAAGAAAGAAATTAAGAGTGCAGATTTTACAACATACAGAACTTAACTGGCCAGATAAGAAAACACCTAACAAATATGAATATAACTTTTCCATTTCAGTCTCCCAGGGATGATATGGATTGTCCAACGTGTCAAGAGGGATACACCCACCTGAACCAAAGATATGTGAAAATTAAAACTATACAAGCACAAATTATTTGCTCCTACACGTTAATGCTAGTGTTAGCACAGCTTTTGTCTAAGGAAGCCCTAGGTGCTGGAGCTGCATGGAAATATTGGTGTTTACTGTATTAAACTTAGGTTTTTAGCTCTTCTTATTTTAAAGAAAAGTTTGAAAGCATGGAGGAGAGGCAGGGACTGGAGGCAAAGCAGCTCTGCCTCTGTGTTGAAGTGTCCAAGCAGAGTAGGACAAAGCAGCTGTATGTTGGGGGTGAGCAGAGGTCTCTGAGTGGAGAAGGAGAGGCTGGGAAAGGGGATTACACCTCAGGCTATATACTGCAGGGGATGAGACGGGTCTCAACACTGCCTTCAACTCCATCTGCCACCATGGGCTAAAGTCCTCAGGGATTGGTCCTCGTAGTGGGAGCAGAAACATCTCCATAACAAAGCTCCTCCACAGTGCTTGTGACATAGCAATGCTCATTTGGGGAACCAGTATTGCAATTAGTACTGTCCTGCAATACTTTGGTTTAAACATCAGCGTGCCCATATGCCTCCACAGTATCCTTTGCTTGGCCCTCTGCACCATTACAGCAAAGGGCTGCCAAGGTCTTAAAACAAAAATGCTGTTTGTGGGCACAAGTTCCTCATTTTACCAACAAGGGAGAAGGAAGGCAGAGAGACATTTCCAACGCAGTAGTGACTCTGGATAAGATTTCTAGCTCCCCCCCTTGTGTTGAGTCCTGAAAGACCAGAAGAATGTGGGTATCTGCAGTATTTTTTGTTCTCATTACTTGCTGATCTTATTTTGCTACAGTTGTTTTCTTTATTTTTTATATCTTTATTGACCTTTTTTATATTTTGTTAAAGTTTTTTTCCTACAGCAGAGAAATTGCAAATACAATGTTATCATGAGTGATGTGCTGACTTTGTTTCTTATTTACCTTAGGACATTTATTTACCCCTTCTTCACTAGAGGCAGACCTTTCCCACTGCAATTGCTTTTCTTTGGCACGTTATTCTGTATCTATAATGGCTTCCTCCAGGGGTACTACCTGATTTACTGCGCTGAATATCCAAATGATTGGTGCACCGACATCAGATTTACATCAGGTAATTACAGCTGCAGGATTCCCAAGATCTAATCTCCAAGCGATTTGTAAGCATTTTGAATTATATCCTAATCTTTACTGAACATGTGAGTCAAATCAATTGTGATGGAAATCAGCATAAAACCTGCCTGATGGTCCAGATAAAACAAATAAATGTGTAGTGACTTTTTTTTCTTTTTTTTTGCTAGGCACCCACCTTTGATGGCATACGATGTTACGTGTTAGTCTCAAATAACCAGCCTTGTTTTACTGACACCGCTCCAGAGTCTCCTGCTGCTACAGACTGCGGAGATGCAATCTCAGGCCTCAGCTGAACAGGGATGTGCCCTTGCTCAGCCAGAAGTGTCCATCCAGCAGTGGCTGTGTACAAGGACAAACTCTGGCCTTCTCTTCCCTGCCAGGGAGCTTTGCACTTGATGCTGCTATTCTGACTGGGAGAGAAAAGAAGGGCAAAACCCCAGCATAAATGAGGCTTTAGAGACAAAGGGCTCTTTTTTCTTGTGTAAGGCACATGGGAAGATTAGAGATCATGCACAGCCTGGTTGTATGCTAATATGGTTCCTTTATATTCCTTAATAGCCTAGCTGAATTTCACCCTGTAAAATCCCTGAGAGAATAACTGAGCAAAAGCAGCTAGGTGGCATTACACATTTGGTGCAGAACAGATAATGTTTTTTAAATGCATGCATAGAAATGAAGATTACCATGGAGGTCTGAGGAAATGTTTTGGATATGACAAGTACAAAATAACCAAGGTACTTTCTGTACCCTGTTTCAGGCTGTGGATGCAAGTTCAGTTTTTTCAGACAGTATCACATATTAAAAATCCTGGACATTGTTTAGGAAGAGCTCCCAGACTCAACAAAGCAAACACCACATCACATAATTTGCATGATAAATAAAATATATATTTAATGAAAAAAAAAAGGAAATCAGCATTAGCAGTACTTGAAATATTAAAGAAAAAGCAAACAGTATATTCTTGCTCTACACTCTTACCAACTTTCTGTTGCTACTGGAATTGTTGAGGTTTTATCAGTACTTAGTCTTTTTTCTATACTTTGTAGGACTTACCACCTCTATTTCTTTCCTTGCTTCCCAGTCATTGTCAGAGGTGGTTTTCTCAGTGTCTAATGTGGCATAAAATGTAGGGCATGTCACCTGCAGAATTTCTCAATCAAATGCCTCTCGTTTTTCAGCTAAATGGAGTACGGTCAATGAATTATTCTGGCCAGAAGCTGTCAGCATTCTTCAGCGAGTAACTGCTCCATGTGCATGCCCATAGCTCTGTCCAAGCAGCCTTGCTGGCAGTGGACTGAGCTGCACTGAGATGTAGGTACCCTTCCCAGCTCCGGTGATGTGCTGGATAGGTTTGTGTTCCCTGTGCTCCTCTTTGCCCAGATGTAAAATGAGAGTAATGGTACTTGCCTACAGCTCAGTGGTTACTCTGCAGTAATGTCCACAGCCGTGGCTGGCTGCCATCAGCCAGCAGTGTCAGTTGGGTACTTTGTCCCCTCCCTTGATGTTCAATAAACGGTGACTATGGCCAGCGGGGAAGTTAAGCTTTTTCTCACACCAGCTGAAAGTGCTCTGATCTCACCAACAAAACAGCATGTTCAGGTTGGTCATTGTTTTGTCCAGAGTTGCTCTCCACACTGAAGCTATCCAATGCAGGCGATCCCAGAGGACTGTGATCGTCAAACTGACACAGAGATACAGGGTTATTTGTCACCAGTTGCCTATGCTTCTCCTGTTCAGTAACCTTCTCAGTAGCAGCGCATCTTTTGACTTGAAAAAGAATCCACCCACCTCACATTAGGTCTCCTGTCTGCCTGCTCCAAAGATAAACCTCACATATGTGCTTGAGTAGGGATAACTAGGCGGACCTGTCTTTCTAATCCATTTCTTGTTTGTTTCCTAGGCCTCCTCTTATTTCTGCTGGGAATGGGGATCAACATTCACAGCGATCTCCTGCTGCGCCAGCTGAGGAAACCCGGGGAAGTCACTTACAAGATTCCTCAAGGTATATTCTTATCCCCCACCTCCTTGGAGAAAGTAGGGCAGCAGGATAGATAATGTTTTCTGACTGAATTCACAGCAAAGTGACAATAATAGCAGAGATGCCAGTATCACACAGGTACTTGGTTCAGGTGCCCCTCTGAGCTGCAAGGACTAGTGCAAGCAGGCTGCAGACATTCAGTGAGCAGCAACAAGAGTATCTGGAAAACATGAGCTGTGAGGAGAGTATTTAAGAAATAGGCTGGGTAATTTAGAGAAGATGAAGTGGGACATAGGAAGAGGATTTTAGCTTTGTAAATGGCAACTGCAAAGAAGGAAATATTCTTCTCCATGCCCGGGAAGAAGAAGTAGTGGACTTCTTATACTGCAAAAGGGAGATTCAAAGTGTAAAATTTGGGGAATAAATAACACCAAGGATGCAAGGTGCAGAATTTCCTTTCCGTCTCCTTCAAGGTGGGGCTTGGTGAGGAAGAGTGGCCGTGGGCCAGAGCGGTGAACCAGGAAATGTCTAGCTCTGTAGAGCAATATGGATGGGGATCCAGGAGTTTCCTGGTTTTGGTGTTGACTCCTCCTGCTGGCTTGTTACAGATGGTAATATCTCACCCCCAGAGTTTCTCACCTCCAATCCTTACCTGCCTGTTGTAGATGTTGTGATTTGCAAGCTAAGCTGCAAAACTAAGATCCAGATTTTGAATTCCCCAAAGGTAGTGGAGTTGCAAAATATATTTTTGGGCCCGAAGAGAATTGGCTAATGTTAATAATTTCAATTTAAATCTAATAATGGGCTTTTCTAAGTCCTTTTCCAAATGAAAAGAAATGATTGTGAAAGTGCTGGAAGCCTCTGGGTTAGAATCACCTTTGATTCTTGTACTTGTACAAAAGTCTTGTACAAGATCTTCCTTTGGCATGGCTCCACTGGCTTCAGGGCAGTGGGTTGAGGTTGCTGTTATGGGCTATGAATAAGAAAGTTAGCATATTCTGCTACTGACTTTATGGGAAAGAACTTTCCATGTGCATGAGATGACTGTAAAAATTACATATTTTGTCTGTTGATGCAGGGGGACTGTTCACCTATGTTTCTGGAGCCAACTACTTTGGAGAAATTGTGGAATGGTTTGGTTTTGCCATAGCAACCTGGTCCCTACCAGCCTTCGCCTTTGCCTTTTTTACTCTTTGCTGCATTGGGCCACGTGCTTATCACCACCACAGGTATCAAATGGTTTTTTGCCATATGCTGCTGCTTGCTCTTGGAGTGCTGTTTGCAAAATACCAGGGAGGGACAGAGGAACAGAGCCAGGATTCAAGATAAAATTGAAATTTAATATGATGTACAAGAAGTGTATCAGCTTACTTGTGACTGGGTGAAAGTAAGGCAATCAGCTGGAGCCCATGTTGAGTTAAGTGGGCCTGACTGATAGTCATTTAATCTGACATGAGTTACATCACTGCTTCCGCTGTGTTAAAGCCTTTTTTCACTGAGCCTTGTAAATGTGGACCTTTCCTAAGGGTTCCCTTGCAACCTCTGCAGTCCTTTGGAGTAGGTATGGTCCCCTGCTCTGAATTCCTCCTTTCTACTTTAGGTCTGTTAGAACCTTAACAGTATTATCAGCTTTCACTTAATAAATAACCTGTTGTAAATAGTTTCAGAACACTCTTTTGCAGAGTAACACACAGAGGTTACAAAGCAAGGAAGTTTGGAGGAGTTTTAAGGTTCCTCAGCTGAGCTGTATTGAAACTGTGCAGTTTCCTTGTATGTGCAGGTTCACTCTCTTGCTTATTTTCTTTCAGGTACTATCTCAAGACATTTACGGACTATCCAAAATCAAGGAAAGCCTTGATTCCTTTTGTTTTTTAATGATTGAAATATGGACTCTGTGTTATGTTTTTATAGGGTTTTTTTCAATTCCTAGTTTTAATGTTAGGTCTGACTATAATAATTGTATAAATGATAACCTGGGGTTGTAACAGACAAGAAGGTAATTTGGAATTGAAGTTCTTATTTTGAATTACAGGGGAAATTGCAGATAGTTGTGGGCAAAGGGACTCCCCAAAAAACACGTTTGCTTGTCAGTGGAGTTCTGCCTATGGAAAATAGGTATATATAACTAACTGCACTGGCATGAGAGAAAAAGCATTGGCTAAAAACTGATGCAGAAAAGTAGAAAGTAAGACCATGACTTCAGAAGAAGTCTTCAGCAGCCACTCCAATTTACAGCACTTCTGCAGCTGCTTCTTCCTGCCTCCATACCATAGCACACGGGCCCTTGCTCTGCCGGCACTGCCCTAGGTGTTGCCACAATTTAAATGGGAGTAGGGGTCTCCTTTGCCAGGAAAATAACTAAACCCATTATTTTTCATCTAAAAGCCAGCTTAGCTCCCAGAACCATAATGCAAGAAGAGGATAGTTGTGCTGGCACAAGGCTGGGAGCAGTGTGCCGTGGTACAGAGGCGATGCAAAGTATGTGAAGATGGAAGTATCTTAAGCCAGCACTCACAAGCACAATGGCTGTGTTCCTTCCTTAAGCAATACTCTCCTCACTGTCAGATGATTAATCTTCAGCCATCAGTTTTTTTTTTTAAATTTACTTTGTTAAAGCAATTGCAGCTCCATTAGGAGTTTTTTTCTCTTGCAAATACAGAGCTCTTTTCAGAATAAAAATTTGCTCAAAACTGCTCAATTGTTATTAATAAAAATACTTGAGATGGTGATGTATGACAAAAACTACAACAAATAAAAAGCTCTGTGTTGAAGAAGATGTTCTCCAAGAGTGGCAGTACATTTTGTCTATGGAAAACATTTTTAGATACTCGTATTGGAAAATGATACAGAGATATTACTGTATTTTCACAAAAGCACAGGATGGCCCTTCTTAATTTCAGAATATAGTTAGGAATTTTCCAAAAAATGTCATTAATCCCAATAGGAAGAGATGTCCCCACAGATGCTGATAGTTTTAGTTACCCTTTAGAGCATAAAATCCTGCTAAGAATTATGCTGAGGAGCTGGAAAGAAAAAGACCAGACCGCACATACTAAACATTCTACCTGCTGCTGGAGTAACCTGATTGACTGTACACCATTTTCTCCAAAACACAATAAAATTTATGTAAAACACAGACCTGTGCTAGCCTATAACTTTTTGCTGAAACAAGTCTCTGTGATATTGCTCACCAAGTCCTGCTCACACTGACTTCCTCCTTCTGGGCAAACTCTCTCTTCTTTGATCATATTATCAATTGTCTTCATCACTGAAGAGCAGAGCAGCCAGCTGAGGCTGGGTCCCATTGCACTAGTCCCTGTACAGCTCACAGGACAGCCAGACCCTTTGCTGTGTGTAGGCAAAAGTAAGGGAGGGGTGAAATAAGATGCAAGCAGAATTGCTGTTGCGCGGGCCGTGAGTTTCACATCAGCACCACAAACGTGTTTTCCTTTTGTTTCTTTATTTAAAACCTCCATGTAGAAATACACTGGGAAGGGGTTTGCTGGGTGTGAAGTTAGGGAGAGAAGGGCTGGAGGTGACGAGGATGCCAGGTGGGAGGGAATGGTCTCTTCCCCAGGGAGCGGATGCTGAGTGTGAGCAGCAGCTGTGCTCCCCAGAGCTTCCCACCTCAGGAGCCCCTCCTTGACCATTCCTCCTTGCACTTTTTTCCCCCCAAAGCCTTGCAAGTGATGAGAGAGCAAATAGCCCGTGGGTGCCAGTGTTCCTAGCTGCTGTCTCCTCCATCTGTTTCTGAGCCAGGGGGAGAGCAGGGACCAAGCTCCTCCTCACCCTTTGGCCCAGAACAGGGCTTGTACAGAATCCTTTGTCCCTCCTACATACCCCGCCCATCATAACAGGACTATTCCCTGCATTTATTTTGTCTTGCTTAATATTTGCACCAGATGGACTGTTACTGCCACTGTCGGTCCCAGGCCAAGATATCCACTGCAAGGACCTGGGGATCAGGGTGGGAGAACTGGTACTAGCCCAAGGTGGTAGATGGCCTGCCTTCAGGCTGGGGCGTCCCACAGCCTGTCACCCCTGCACTGGACAAGCACAGGCTCTCCCCATGTCAAGTTCCCCTATGAGGCTGATGGCTGCTGCCCTCCCTGCAGAGACACCAGCCTGCCCCACTGTGCACAGGAATGCCCCAGGGCAGCACACCTGGGGTCATAATGCTTATGAGAAATTTCTTTCATCATCCCTTATTTTTATAGGAAAAAATATATTCCCCTTGTCCCTGGGAGAAAAAACACAGCGAACATTTTCATATCCCTCTGCTCAAGCCTCTGGAGGCTATGCACACATATGATTTCAGAGCTGACTGTAAAGTGTTTTGAAAAGCAGCACTTTTCTGACTTTCTTTGCAATGTCCTTTTGCTCTGCCAAAAGCTAACAGAAGTGTCCCTCTGCTGGTAAGCATTTAAAATAATAGCTCATTCCTTTTCTCCCCCTTTTGGAATACTGTTTTTCTGCTTGATTTCCTCCCATCATTCACATTTTAGTTTTCATTTATCTTTGAGGAACATTTATGTTTGGGTGCTGTTCCCCTGGAGAGGGCCTTCCTCAGGACAGCTCTGAGTGTTGCTGCTCTGCTAGGAAGACCTCTCTTACATGGAGCTGGTAACCCAGCCATCATCCCCGCTGACAGCCTGCTGGGAAGATTAATCCTTTATCCCCAGGACTCTTGTTAATTTAATTATTTTTGTATTGTTTGAGTGCTTTTTCCAAAAGCTGACTTTCCGTAAACATGCGCTATACAGCTGTGGTAATACACAAATGGCTTAATCATGCATCTGATGGTTTCTTCTGTGCAACGTGCTTTCTGCACCTAAGTGATCAGACAGACCACTTATTGATACCAGGATTTAGATATCTAATCTCTTCTGACAACCGAAAACAGAATTAAACGCTATTCACTGGGAGGCGAAGAAGAGAACAATGGCACTTGCCAGCCCTCATTCCCATCTCTATGTTCCACACACACTTCAGCCTTCGCCTGGCTTTAGTCCATGCTTCAGATGAGAGGTCACTCAAGACAACAGAAAACCAGCTCCAGGCAACGTAGGGCATTTGTAGCTATTGTTTTAAAGTACAAAATTTACATAATATATTTACACAAAAAGCAAAACCCCACTGATTTTGGCTCTTGAGTGACTGTCTTTAGGAAAAGGACTCATCCGGGAGCTGCATTCCTGCTCCCATTACTCTCCTGGAACACAAAGCTTCTTTCGCTTGGCCAGAAGCTCTGAATGTTTCTGCAGAAATACCAAACCATGGTGTGTCCTGGAACCACAAACACTGAGGAACTCTCTTTAGGCAGGTAGAGTGCTCTAATGGCTTGGGCTCAAGAATATGTTTTGTACTCTTGACAGTGTCACTGATGGACTGACGAACCTCAGCAAGTTACTCACCACTTTTTGGGTTGTTTTCCTTTCTATTTCTTGTCTCTGGAAATGGTCTTGAAGGCCAGGATTTGTTTTCATAGTACTTGGCAAAGCAGTCCCAAACTCAGTTGACGCCTGTAGATACTGATAGAACACAAACAAGATACAGCCTGTTGCATATTCTTGGGGAGACAGAGTTGTTATAATATTGCAAAATATTCTAAAGATATAGAAGATATCCAAATGTACTGAAATGCATCTTAAGGAGATATTTCTGTGAAATACATGTCACCCATTGAACCTTGGGCTCATTTGCTGACAGTAAAGGGATTGCCTGCTTGTATTTGATTCACTTGTCAAATTAACAAAATCCTTTTTAATGCAAATCACCATAGGGACTCATTTAAATCCAAGCATAGTCCTAGAAGCCTCATATCCTCTCTCCTGCCACCTCTGGGGTTCTCCTGGACTGGTCTAATTTCTCAGAGCAGGCTTTTCTAGAGACATCTCCTCTCAAACCCAAACACTGCTGTCCCTGCATGAGTAATGTTATCTAGGAAACACAAATATCTGATACTAATTCAGGGCCAGGGCCTGCTGGTTCCTCATAAATACTACCATATTCTGTAAGTAAAGGCACTGATGGCCACTGAGCCACTCAAGAATATGTCGTTATTCACTGCAAACAGAGGTAGCAAGTTTGATCTCTGTGGGAGCAAAGTTGGTGGGCAGACATCAAGAAGTGCCTAATGGTAACACCTGGAAAAGTAAAGGAAGATGTTGAGGTCTGGTTCTGGTTTATGTTACCACAAGTTACAACTTCCTTTCCAATAAACCTGTCTTTAGCACTCTAAGTCTAAAAGGTAAAAGACAAAGACTGTTTTCAGAAGTTCATCAAGTTAGTTCCTTTGCATATTCAGAAGAGAACAGACTGACCTTAACGGATGCAATGCTTGGAATAATCCTACCACTGTGCCTTTCAGCTAGGTGCAGAGGCGTCTCCCCCCTGCAGAGTCAGTGGAGACATTAGCTCCTCCAGGCGGTGAGTCACAACACCTAAGCTGGAAGCCTACAATCCCACAGAGGAGACAGGGATGCTAGAAGTACACCCCAGTGAGCCCACATCCATCCATTAATGCCATATGCAGTGCCTATGACCAGGTGGGAGACAGCTGTATTTGGGCACTCTGACCTGCAGTGTCATTCCCAGAACCTGAGTTATCCTATTTGAACACTTCTCGTATCAGCTCCAGTATCATGGTTGCCTTCCAGTCTACTGGCCTAATTTTCCCAAGTTTGCAATGTGAAATTACACATAATATTGTCCCAGACACACTTCCCTACTATACCAAGCACACCATGTGTGTTTGGGCTGAATTTTTTTCATCCTGCAGTGTTGCTGCCATGAGGAAAGGCCCTTCACTGTATGGGGATGCGTTGCATTATTATGCTGTGTGATAAAAGATGAGGAGGCTGCTGAGGGGTTCATTTTAATGGATTCACAGCAGTCTTGCTTGGGCTTGAACCAAGGATGGGTGGAGTGGGTTTCCCCTGCCCGGCCAAGTGGTAAGAGGGGGAGCAGCTCCGCGAGCCCCCTGTGCCCCTGTTCTGTGCCCACCAGCCCTTGGGAGCTGGCCACAGGCTCCCCCTGCCTACAGGGTGCTGGGTATCACACCTGTGAAGGGGAACTCAGCTCTCCAGTAACCCAGGAGAGTCCTCCTCCTCATCCGCATCCTTATTCTCATCTTCCTTATCCTTGTCCTCCCCAATAAGGGACTGCCGCAGCTCGGGATGTTACACCAAAGCAAAGCCCTCCTTGCCCAGCGCGGCCAGGTACATGCACGCAGCCCTGAGTGAATTTGTTTTCTGTGATGGAAACTCCTGAAACGACTCCTGTCTTCCTGGCAAGAGAGTAGCTTGAAGATGATTTGGAAATCTGCCTCTGCCAAAATAGTATCTCTGCCATTTGACCAGAAAATCTCTGTTTCAGATCTCTGTAGGAACAGAAAACCTGTCCTTTCACCAATTACAATCTTGGAAAGCATTCACATAGAGGAAACCAACAAAAAGTTGTTCACAGTGGATTTCTAGAGATGTGGGAAGCTGACTCTGGCAGGCCTACAGATAATTTTAAAATACCAGCAAACATCACTCTTGGGATAAAAAGCTGGTTTGGAGGAGTTAAAATACATTTGCATCAATGGAGCTGCCTGATCTAAATCCTCTTTTCCCTCTGCTGGGAATTTAGAACTGGAGGTCTGGTAGTAAAATAGGAAAATGTGTATTTCAGCACTGAAAGTACTAATCCTGCCTCCTGTGCGGTGGGGTGAAATCTTACCCTCATGAGTCCTGGCAGCCTTGCACACCGAGAAATGTTTCTGGGGGTGTTAAATGAGCTATGTCTGGCAATCCTTTTATGTATGATATAACTTCAGCTTCACAGCCAGCAAGCTAGAGCCTGAGCCCAAGTGGTTATTAGCATATCTGTAGACAAAGTCATACACAGCAAAACACAGTGAGTGTCCCAAAACTGAGATGGACGCCCTGGAACTGTGCTAATAACATTGGGCTGAACACAGGCTTGGCAACCAGTGCTTTGCAGCACATCAAATGGCTAAAATCTCCCTGACTTCAGCAAGGCTCTGGTTTTACCCGCATTTTCTCTGTTCAGATACATTAGTGGCCTGTAGCCAGTATTTTTCAGCGCTGTTACTACCCAGAATCCAGCCCTGTGTTAGTCATAGCAACTCAGGCAAGCTTCTTTTCATAAAGCAATATTGCCATTTTCCCCCGTTTCTGACAGAGATGCTGTTTTACAGATATTTTCAGAATTTCTTTTCTGCCTAAGTCTTGGGTTCTCAATGCGTTACCTACAAGGGGGTGTAGAACAGACTGAGTTTGTACCCCTATGCCTTCCTGTGGTAGGGTTGACGCTGGCTGGACTCTAGGTGCGCACCAAAGCCACTCAGTCAATCCCCCTCCTCAGACGGACAGGGGAGAGAAAACATAATGAAAGGCTCGTGGGTCGAGATAAGGACAGGGAGAGATCACTCGCCAATTACCGTCATGGGCAAAACAGACTTGACTTGGGGAAAATTAATTTATTACCAATTGACCAGAGTAGGGTAATGAGAAATAAAACCAAATCTTAAAAACACCTTCCCCGCACACCTCCCTTCTTCCCAGGCACAGCTTCACTCCTGATTTTCTCTACCTCCTCCCCTGCAGCAGCGCAGGGGGATAGGGAATGGGGGTTGGGGTCACTTCATCACACGTTGTCTCTGCTGCTCCTTCCTCCTCAGGGGCAGGACTCATCACTCTACCCCTGCTCCAGTGTGGGGTCCCTCCCACAGGACACAGTCCTCCATGAACTTCTCCAACATGACTCCTTCCCATGGGCCGCAGTTCTTCACAAACTGCTCCAGCGTGGGTCCCTTCCATAGCATGCAGTCCTCCAGGAGCAAACTGCTCCAGCGTGGATCCCCCACAGGGTCACAAGTCCTGCCAGAAAACCTGCTCCAGCGTGGGCTCCTCTCTCCACAGATCTGCAGGTCCTGCCAGGAGCCTGCTCCAGCGTGGGCTTCCCACGGGGTCACAGCCTCCTTCGGGCATCCACCTGCTCTGGCGTGGGGTCCTCAATGGGCTGCAGGTGGAGGTCTGCTCCACCGTGGACCTCCATGGGCTGCAGGGGGACAGCCTGCCTCGCCATGGTCTTCCTCCCGGGCTGCAGGGCTTGCAGCACAACCTCCCCCTCCTCCTTCACTGTCCTTTGTGTCTGCAGGGTTGTTTCTCTTACATGTTCTCACTCCTCTCTCTGGTTGCAATTGCATAGAGTTTTCTTCCCCCTTCTTAAATATGTTATCCCAGAGGCGCTACCACTGTCACTGATGGGCTTGGCCTTGGCTAGCAGCAGTTCTGTCTTGGAGCCAGCTGGCATTGGCTCTGTCAGGCATAGGGGAAGCTTTTAGCAGCTTCTTACAGAAGCCACCCCTGTAGCCCCCCCTCTATCAAAACCTGGCCACACAGACCCAATACGCTTCCCCTGCTTTTTGTTATCAGAGTAATGCTTTCTAATCTGGTTTAGCCACCAGCTCAAGTATAGACTGCCACTCCTGCAGCCCAGCTGAGAGTATCTGCCCTTCTGGCAGGGTGGAGGCCAACCCACACAGCTCTTTGTCCCTCAGCATCCTGTGATGGCAAAGCCTTGCACCATTCAATCCCATTTGATTAACTTACATTTTGCACTGGTTTTCTCTTTTTCATGTGCCAAGAACAACCTCCTTGAAGAGTTTCCTCTCCTTCAATCCCTTCCAAGGTTTTTGAAGTATTTGCAAATACGTGGTGTGTTGTTTGGGTCTCTGTCAGCAAGGCCAGTGTCACCCTTCAGACCCCACCTGAGCTGGCAGTCTCTGAGTGGTGGCTTGGCTCTGTGGGGTTGATGCCCTGCCACCTCTTGCCACCCCTCTTGGGCTTTTCCTCTGCTGCCTCTAAAATGAATCTCAGCATTTGCCCTCCATTTGGAGGATTTGAGTTTCAGGGTTTCTGGGATGCTGCAGTTGGGATTTTGCCACCCTGGGAGATGCAAGCCTGTACCCTGCATACTTCTGTTATGCATGCAGCATACCCAGCATGCAGCCTGCATCTCAGGTGCTGAATATAAGCCAGTGGAAGAAAGAAAACTAACGGAGTTTCCTGCTCTAAAAGGAAGTGAAGTTGGAAGAGAGCAGAAGAGAACTGAATTTCCACCCTTCAGCAGGTCATGGAGGAGGCGAACACAGGGGTGACTTCCTTGTACCCCCTGGGAGGGACAAAAAGGTCAGCTCCTGGACTAGGGCAGGGAGGCCATGGCAGGGTTGGCTGGCTTGGGAGGTCAGTCCAGGTCAGATGAGGAGCTCCATATAAGTTTCAATGACAGTAAGAAACAGGAAAGCTACATGCACATGTCTGGGAAGGTCACTGGGGACTTTGAGGAGCGAGTTCAGAATGGTGTGAAGGCAATGGTAGGGCCAGTGCTCCCCGCCCAGAAAAGTCAGCCCCAGACTTAGCTCTTCAGGCTAAGGATGAAGAGCACCTTTAACATCAGCTTTGATGGCTAGCAGTGGACAGCTCCATGTGTTCAGGGCATCATCCTTGTTCTGAGCATGCTGTTACGTTCCCTCAAGTGGGATGATGCTAGTGGTCAATGCTGGGCTGTGAGTCCCCTGGGACTCTGTCCTGGTTTTGGCTGGGATAGAGTTAACTTTCTTCCTAGTAGCTGGTATAGTGTTATGTCTTGGATTCAGTACGAGAAGAATGTTGATAACACACTGATGTTTTCAGTTGTTGCCAAGTAATGTTTAGACTAAGTCAAGGATTTTTCAGCTTCTCATGCCCAGCCAGCAAGAAGGCTGAAGGGGCACAAGAAGTCGGAGGGGACACAGCCAGGACAGCTGACCTAAACTGGCCAAAGGGGTATTCCATACCATGGGACATCATGTGTAGTATATAAACTGGAGGGAGTGGGGCTGGGAGGGATCCCTACTCAGGAACTAACTGGGCATCGGTTGGTGAGTGGTGAGCAATTGCATTGTGCATCGCTTGTTTTGTATATTCCAATTCTTTTGTTATTATAATTGTCATGTTATTATTGTTATTATTATCATTATTATTTTCTTCTTTTCTGTTCCATTAAACTATTCTTATCTCAACCCATGAGTTTTACCTTTTTCCTTCAGATTCTCTCCCCCTTCCCACTGAGGGGGGGAGGGAAGTGAGTGAGTGGCTGCGTGGTTCTTAGTTGCTGGCTGGGGTTAAACCACGACAGACTCTATTGGCCAGGGCTCTGTTTAAACCGTCTATCTCTGACTTATCCCAGACTAGATGAAGGACTCCTGGCTAGAAAGACTACCAAGAAAATGTTTACTAATTGGGCTTCCTTTATAAGATAAGGTGGGTTCTGATGCTGCCCCAAACTTACTCACTTGTCTAAATTTCTTCTGTTCTTGTAATCCAGACATCATCTGGTAATATCTAACTAATAATTATCATTAATTTGCAACCAATATTCAGTGAAACTGATCCACACCTACTGGCCAAGCCCTGGCTTACAGGACAGCTGGTGCCATAGCACCATGTTTCCTCAGTTCTTCTAGCTGTGAGGACATCCTGTGTGAGGCCTACTGACGCTGCTTCACGGCTGCTGCTCAGAGGACATGACAAGCTCTTTTCCAGCCCAGCCATCCCTGCTCCCCTGGGTGAAGCCGTGACTGGGATCTGAGTAAAATGGAACTTGAGTAAATAAAAAGAACAGTTTTGATTATGTCAGATGCCCTGGGCAATTAGTGTGTTACAGACAGGGAAAGATCTTAACCGCAGCAGCAAGTCCGTCTGGGCAACCCTCAGGAGGGCAGCGAGCATGTGATGGTTTCTGACGAGAGCACCACGCTTCGTCTACCCAACACCCTTTTGTTTGGGGTTTCCTGCCGTGCTTAAACTCTGAGAGAAGGAACAACCAAGGAGGGATGACTCACGGCCATACTGGAGACCTGGCAATGACTCAGCAGTGGAGCTGGCTCACAGGCCTGCTGCAGCCTTATATCACAGGACTGGCCTGGTTGACTCAGGCAGTGCTGGAGCTGGAGAAGCTCCCAGCACACTCTCCTCACTAGCAACCCCGACAAAGGATGCAGTGACTTCTTCTTGGCAACTTTTAGCACATTCTCTGCCAAAAAATGTCCCAAATGTTCACCTGCTTCCATCTGACTTAATCTCCCCTGAACACAAGCGACCAGGTTTAGTCATGGGATTGCGGGCAAGGGCTCAACCTCTGCCTTTATGCAATAGCACCAAATGCCTGGCCTGACACATCCGACAACTGTGTTTACCTTGTTTCATGTCCGTATCACACTGGGGACTCATCATAGTCCTGTGGTTGATTAATGCACCACGCTGACCACCCATGACACCTGCTCAAGGCATCTCTGTGGAACTCGGAAGGACCTCCTGTGGAGGCTTTGTCCAGCCTGGGGAACTCCTCAGCTTTAGCAGCTGATCCTTGCAAGAAGCAGCTCTTGGTACCAACCTCCAGCCAGACCTGTCTTAGGGAAGCTGTTGTGAGAGCCAGATGCATACTCACTCTCCTGAGGTAGATGCAATGCCCTCCCCATCCTGCTGGAGACAGTCCTTCTGTGTGAAAACATGTTGCCCAGCTGCTACCATGGAAAATGGCAGGAAGGGCTAAGAAACATATTTAGAAGAGCTCAAAGAGTAAAGCAGACTCCTTCCCCTGGAAAAGAAATATAGGCTCCCAAGATGGGACATGGATTTATTTCCCCCTCCTTCTTCCTTGAGTTGAGGAAGGTAACAGAAGGAATGATACATTATCCTGAGTGGAAATGGTGAAAGCAAAGGTGTTTTGGGCCTGTTGCTCTCTGAGGAGCAAGGAGTGAAGAAGGCAGGTGGCTGGAGGAGCAGCTCATTAGTAGCACAGTGCCTGAGTCATGCCAAGCACTGCATGTTACCTGCTCTTGATGCTGTATTTGAAACCCTTTGGTATTGTCTTTTATTTCTCTTCACCAGAAGGATTTCTCAATCGCAGGAAAGTGTGCTTTGGTGATGTTTTTGTCCCTCAGTCTGAGGAGATGTTGGCAGTCTCACTTCCTACCAACTGCAACGCTGCAGTTGCTTAATGCAGAGTGTTGTCATGTTACTAGTTCCTCAGACAGAGCATTTTAAGATTCTAACCTCTTGTTCAAATGATTTAATGAAAATATCATGATTGCTTTATTGCTATAGCCATAAACATCAGATGCTGTGGAAGTTTCAGTCCAAACAGCCTAAAACACCATTCACTTCAATAAAATTACCATGACTAATTTGTACCTTTCTATTTGAGAATGTGTTCACACATGTCAGGAATTAACTATTTTCAGATAAAACTACTTATTACCAGTAAATGACTATTACCTTGGCTTGCACTAACGGCTGCTAATAATGCAGGATGAGGAGGGAGAGGAACATGTGTCTGCACCAGCTGTTGTTTCACTTATCCAAAAAGCATGAAGAAGTTGTTGGCAGTCATCGCAAAAGATTTTCTTTCTTCCTCTTCAAGCACAAGCATAACAGCTGTTGCCTCTGGCAAGTGTAATTTTTGCCCTATTGATGCTCATCCCATACAGAATTTTATAACGGACCAAACAAAAAAAAAACCCAAATGGTAAAAGTTGTGCAATGAATCGAACTCGTTTCCCACAGTTGGCACCCAAATAAGAAAAAAGAATAATAATCTGGCCACATGAAGAAGTAATGGCCCTCAAACCAGACCTGTCCCTTTCACTAACCTAGGAAGAAAGGAAGCAGAAGAAGAAATTATCACCGCTTGTCACTCAGTGGGGTGCTGCCTCAGATTTCCTGCAAGTCCTTTTCTGTTGCTGTATCAACAACTGTGCTCCTTCTCCCTCTTGGCAGCAAGTCACTTTCTTGATAGAAACTTTATTTGTTCTACATTGCGTCATGAGAAAGTGCCCGCCTTATGACAATTAAGCGGCATGGCGGGGCTCCCCTGCACATGGCTGCTTGCCTGCTCTGCTCTTTGCTGCTGGCAGACACTTGCAAACTCTGTCTGGTTCAGAAATATGACATCTCCTTACCTGAGCTGCTGAAGTAGATGGAAACACATCATTTTGGTGGTGCATACAGCTTTTTCTTATAATTGTTCAGTGCCACGGCCACAGGAACAGTTTTCTCAGGGGAAACAGTGTCAAGGCAGCCTGGGTAGTACAGCAATCAGCAACCCATGTAGTGTTAGCCCTACCGGGCAGCTAAATCGCTGCTGAGCAAACCCATTCCCTATTACTATGTATCACTGTGGTGGGTTGACCCTGGCTGGACTCTAGGTGCCCACCAAAGCCCTTCTATCACTCTCCCCTTCAGTTGGACAGGGGAGAGAAAATATAACAAAGGGCTCCCAGGTCGAGATAAGGACAGGGAGAGATCACTTAACCAATTACCGTCACAGGCAAAACAGACTTGACTTGGGGAAAATTAATTTATTACCAATTGACCAGAGTAGGGTAATGAGAAATAAAACCAAATCTTAAAAACACCTTCCCCGCACACCTCCCTTCTTCCCAGGCACAGCTTCACTCCTGATTTTCTCTACCTCCTCCCCTGCAGCAGCGCAGGGGGATAGGGAATGGGGGTTGGGGTCACTTCATCACACGTTGTCTCTGCTGCTCCTTCCTCCTCAGGGGCAGGACTCATCACTCTACCCCTGCTCCAGTGTGGGGTCCCTCCCACAGGACACAGTCCTCCATGAACTTCTCCAACATGACTCCTTCCCATGGGCCGCAGTTCTTCACAAACTGCTCCAGCGTGGGTCCCTTCCATAGCATGCAGTCCTCCAGGAGCAAACTGCTCCAGCGTGGATCCCCCACAGGGTCACAAGTCCTGCCAGAAAACCTGCTCCAGCGTGGGCTCCTCTCTCCACAGATCTGCAGGACCTGCCAGGAGCCTGCTCCAGCGTGGGCTTCCCACGGGGTCACAGCCTCCTTCGGGCATCCACCTGCTCTGGCGTGGGGTCCTCAATGGGCTGCAGGTGGAGGTCTGCTCCACCGTGGACCTCCATGGGCTGCAGGGGGACAGCCTGCCTCGCCATGGTCTTCCTCCCGGGCTGCAGGGCTTGCAGCACAACTTCCCCCTCCTCCTTCACTGTCCTTGGTGTCTGCAGGGTTGTTTCTCTTACATGTTCTCACTCCTCTCTCCAGCTGCTGTTTCTGTCTCTCCACAACTTTTTTCCCTTCTTAAATATGTTATCACAGAGGTGCTACCACTATCTCTAATTGGCTCAGCCTTGGCTGGTGGTGGGTCTGTCTTAGAGCCAGCTGGTATTGGCTCTGTTGGACATAGGGGAAGCTTCTAGCAGCTTCTCACTGAAGCCAACCCTGTAAACTCCACCCCCCACCCGCTACCAAAACCTTGCCACACAAGTGCAATACAATCACAGAAAAAAAATCACCTTCTCAGTACAGGCAACACTTGAGTTCTGATTTTTCTTCTTTTTTTCTTTTTTTTTCAGCCAAGCTGCTCAGTTATCATCTTCAAGATCACCCCTGATTTCCCTCAGTTGGCTGTGGGGTTTTAACACTGTATGTAACCTCCGTAGTTCGGATCCTTGTTTCTCTCCTTTTAATTCTGAGGACCTCACCTTTGTCCCTCTGTCTGTCTCACTGGTACATTGCACTATATCCTGGTTTTGTCCAGAAGGCTTCACGCTGAGGTGAAATGATTTGGATCAGCTCACTGCAAAATATTCTTAAAAGAGATTGACTATTATTAAGGACTTTGAATTCCTTTATTAAAAATGCAGCGGGTTAACCACAACAGAACTCTTAAGTACATAGTTCTAAGTGCCTGTCCAGGGATCCAGTGTATCAATCTATCTCCAGGATTATGTTTCTTGAGTTACAGCAGTACTTTTTTTCTGGCAGACGTAATGGGCAACACAGTCAAAAGCCAATTCTAGACCTAATCCTCCTTCACAGGGAGCTGATTTTGATTAATAAAGCAGAAGGTCCAGAGCAGCTAGCATCTATCACATATGCAAGGAGCTAAAATAATTTGTGATACTTTGGGACAAATGACAGTCACTCAGGAGGGCAGGGGGCTGGGGAGGAGGACTTCCATGGTTTAATTGCAGCTGAAGTGAGAGGCACTCAGCTAGCATGCATACTATAGCAGTATAATTTGTCATTTGACCAAAAGTCACGATCTTGATGTGGAAATTACCAGGTAAAATCCAGTGATTTGTTCTCATGCAGAAAGAGGGGTCAGAATACTGAACTAGCCCCTTATAGCTTGAAAATTCTATGCGTCTTTATTCTCCAAAGCCAGGGCCAAGTCACAGAGATTATTTTTAGGTAGAATTCTCTGCTGAAATCAACGGTGAATGTGGACTAGAAGTGAATGGTGCCATCTGGCCCTTCAGTAGGTCCTTGTATGCTGTTAGCTTTGCAAAATTCAAGGAAGGTGATGTTAATCATCCAGCACGAGCAGCTGCTGCTGGAGCTGTTCCTTGGCTGAAGTGCTGCTCAGCCAGGGGCCAGCAATTCCTCCAAAGTATATTTAATTTAGCAGTGTAATTTTCTGAGCACATTTCTTAAGAGGCAGCAGCCACTGATATGAATAAATACACAGATCCATCTGCTGCCCAGTCTGAAGCAGGTCTACTCCAACAAGTGATAGCAGGAACTGCGATTACCTGGCTAATGTTTCTGGCTCAGCATTTGATCCGTTGCATGAACTTTGGCAAGACTCTTTATAGCTGTTTCCCTTCCAGTTTGTCAAGTTGCAAGCACTTTGTGAGACAGGCTGAGTATAATCCTGTCTTTGCATGAAGCCTAATGAAACAGAACTCTGATCTCAGCCAGTGCATCTAGACCAAACTTGTTGAACTTACGTTTTTTTGCTAGATACATCCCCCC
>VYZV01021981.1:0-12513 GCA_013401275.1 Pandion haliaetus | reverse complement strand
AAAGAGAAGGGGTCAGCAGCCTATTTGCCAGCAGCAGCAGAGCCAGGGGCACAATGAAGTGACTGGGAGACTGCAAAGAAATCTGGGATCTCCTCTAGGACTGCAGGACAAGTCGCATAGTGAAATCAGGCAAAACTTGCTTTCACTGAGATCCCCGAGTGGAATTCTTTCACTGACTGATGCTGGTTTAGAAACTACTGTAATATAAATGATTGTAAGTGAAATCATACAACTTGCTCACAACCAGTTCTGGATCACACAGCTGGTGATGTACCTAACAGCACGCATGCACTGGCTTTTCTTCCTTGCTCTGGAAATCCCCGTTAGCCTTTAAATGTTCAGTCCTTTTCCAAATCCTATGAAATTCTGGATGGAAACAACCATCAGTGGGAAGAAGTTAAATACCATGTAGTTACCTGGCACCAGGGTGCCAGCTATGGTGCTGCTGGCGGCAGGGAGGCAGCACGCTGCCCTGCATCCCTGTTGAGCTACTGAAATAATTCCTAGATTCATCAACTGTTTAAGGCTTACAGTGCAAGGAGAGGGCAAAGAAACAAGAAAATAAATTGCTGCTTTGTTAGCATTTTTTCAGGGAACTCTATGCTTTTCCCACTGGCTGATGCTGAAAGCCATACAACCTGTGGCAGAAATGTTTGCTAGCAGAAGGGAGAAAATGTAAATATACCTGTTTGTTTCTTCACTCAAAAGAAGCATTTTTCTTACAATCAGCAAAGGAACAGCAACACAGGTTGGCAAACAAACTCATTTTAAATGCTCCTTGTAGGACATCAGCATCCGTTTTTTTCCTGAAAGCTGCGCTGACCTGTTTAATTAGCATGGTACAAGCTGCTGGTGTAGTTTCTAGTGGAGATAGGGAGACAATCCAGCTAATCCCTGCCTCAGGTGATGTGTTCCAACAGAGTTGGTGCTACATACAAGCTGGGACTCTCTGGCAGGGAAAAGAGCCCTCCCCAGCACAAACCAACCCATGCATGAAGGCAGGCAGGAGGGTAAAGCATGAGGGTGAACCTCCACAGCCTCCCTTGGAGCCCGCCTGGGCAATGCCCCATGCCTGAGGCAGCCCAGGGAGACCCTCAACCTGGTGGCACTCAGTTCATTTCCATTATGCCACTTCCAGAAAAATATTTTCTAGCTTTGAAATGGTGGAGTAGGAGAAGCTAAAAGGACTATTTATTCACAGTGAACCTTTGTTCCAGCAGCTAATGAGCAGATTCAGCAGACTGAGTGATGTCTCATCCTCTAAATTGCTCACACCAGAGGTCACAGTGGCTCTTTCAAGGGCACTGGCTTTGTGTTAGCTGTCTCTGTATGCAAGAGGATGGATAACCTTTATTTTTCAGTACTAGTGGGTCAAACCCAACAAGGCGCTGATCACTCTGCAAGGCGCCAAGCACCCATTGACAAATGAGGTGTCTTAGCACCTCTCAGGAGGTGATCAGCATCTGGCAGAATAAAAGGCTGCAGGGCTCCCCTACACAGACAGCCCACACAGCCATAAATTAGACTTCACAGTTGGTGTACTGGCAAATGTATTAGTTGCTTGCACTCAGCAGCGCTTCTTGCACAGCTGGTCACATTGACATTAAACCTTACCTGAGCAGGGAAATGACTCTTTCTCTCAAATATTTTCAAGAGCCAGTCTGTTGCAGATGGTTTGAGGAAACACAGATATCCTGCACTCCCCTGCACACGGCCATGAGGAACTTCTATGATTTGCTTTGTCTGCTTAGAGAGGAACTGCCGGTTATTGCACGCTTTTTAAAAATCTGTACTTGACAGTCATTTCAACATATATGACTACATTCCTTATGAAAAGAAGCCAGTCTGATTTATTTTCCTTTTTCAGGTTGTATATTCCAGCATACGGGTTTTCACTACATAAGTTTGGATTTGATTGCCTCCAAGTTTTCTAGTTTACACCTTCTGGTATTTTGACCTAAGGTCACATGGAGACTATAACCACCAAAGAAAATGTCTAATATCAACAATCTCAAATTGATCTCTCCCCAGCTCGTTACATTAAATTAGGGCATTCCAAATTTGAATGTGGTATAAACCACCTTACACATGCAGTATTTGCACAGTGGTAATGAACTGTAGGCAGCAGAGTGATTTTGGTGCCAGTGAAACAATCCCCCTCTTAGTTATTGGAATATTTTTACTTTAGACGTCAGAAAGCATCTGCAGGCTAGTTTGCAACACGTCAGCATAGCAACCCACTTCTCAGTTCCAGTGCAGTGCCTGTTGCTATTGTGCTGCATAAACTGAGTTCAAAAATCCCTCTGCACCAGAAATCATGGGGAAATTGTATTTCAAAATTAGATTTTAAGACCTTACTCTTTAGGACTAATTTCTTTTTTTTCCAAATGTGCAAACTCATTATTCCTTTGTTTCAACATGAAGGTGGTGGAGGTTTGTCAGAGTCATAAGAGACACCAGAAATGCAACCTCAGATCTGAATAAGTTCTTTTTTTTTATTTTGTGGGAAAAGCTTGATTTTGGACTAATGACCATTGAGATTTATCAGTAAAACCATAGGGCTAAAAACCATCGCACTCAAACAGTAAAATTAATTCAGCCATGTTGCACACATGCTATGCAGGGACTTCTATTCCTTTCCTATGTAAAGGAGTTTCTGTTGTTTACACCATCAAGTATAAACCCCGGTTTTCTCAAGATGTGCAGTGCAAGCCAAGTGCTACTACTGGAATGTGAACGTCCCGCTTTGTTGACTGGTGCGTACTTTCGTTGTATGACCTTCATGTTGCACAATGAGGAACATCAGTTACCAAAAAGACTGGGCAAGTGTAACGCTGCTGGAGAACTTGGGATTTTCTTGTGTGGTCAGCTAACAAAAAACTCAAAAGAAAGAAAGTGCCTGCTCTGAATTAACTGCTATAAGGTATATCCATGTTAGCACAGCTTACCCTTAGTTTGTTTTGATACGTTGGTCATTTTAGACACATTGAAGCAACTACCTACCTTTACCTGCAAGAACCTAAAAAGAAACATAAAAGGAAGGGTAAACAAATGTGGGCCATGAACTTCCCTATAAAGAACTGTGATATATAATTAGAGACTCCTGCGTCTGGGGAGTTATTTTGCCTTTCATTTAGTGATCAGTATGGATAATTGGAAGGTCTTAGAGCAGTCTAACAAGCGCATCATATGGGAGAAGCTTGCTTTAAGACTTAATTGGCTATGCACTAAGCAAGGTGTAGTAGCAGCAGCAGCGTCCCAACCCTTGATGAACAGAGCAATTCCTCCCAGCCATCCACAGCTATATAAAAGTGAAGCAGCCTTCCCTGCACCTTGTCTAGGTTCCCTCTGATGTTAGAGGGAGACCTAGGTACCCCAGAGGAACATTCATGTTGACCCACCCAGGTGCTGCTCCTGCGGTGGGACAAACAAGGTCTTCTGAAGTGCATACTCTTTCCTCCAGCTACACAGGGAACTCAGATGACTTCTTTTATTTATCAGCAGTGGTGCTGTAGGTGGGAGGGTGTAAGGTCCAGGGCACTGCAGGGTTGTTAAGTGAGGGAAATCTGACTTATGGATCAGTCAGCATAGCTGAAGAAAAACAGTCTTTTGGGCACACTTAAACTAGATAGTCATCTTTCACATGGCTAAAGTTACATGAGATAAATCCTGTCATAATGACCAGTTTGTTTCTAGAAGCAATCATATCACTTGAAGGTACATCTGCATTCCTTCTCAGCCTTGTGGTTGACAGAACAGTATTAATTTTGGGTTAACATGAAGGTTATTGCATTGTGAATAAATGCATGTACTTCAGGAGAAAAAAACTGCTTATGTGGGCAGTGTAAAATATTTGAAATCCCTCATTTCCTCACTTCTAAATGACTGCTTTTTGTAGATTTTAAGTAGATGACACGGTGTCCCTAAATTACAAAATTAAAAGCCTGAATGGAATTAGTCAAGCTACTGATACTACTCAGTGTCCTGGTTTCAGCTGGGATAGAGTTAATTTTCTTCCTTAAACCACGACACAGAGGTTCCCACCTCCCTGAAGCCAGACCTTACAGTGTTTGTCTTCTCTCTGCTGCTCAGTTAGGAACACATGTATGCAAACTAAGTGTTAGAGCAAAGACAGGTCTTCTCAGGGCCACAGCTCACACCAAACCTGCTAACCACGGTACTTCCCCAATTGCCACACACAGCAGAGGGGTGACAGAGGATCAGATACAGAAAGCACCTTCCTGCCCCAACTTGATCTAGGGACAGAAAAGCCACATTTTAAATCAGCAAAAGGAAGATGTCTAGGCTTCAAACAATTGCTCCCAATGGGGAAAAAAAAAAAATCAAAAATTGGTAATACATAACTTTGTAATGTGTAAAATGCAGCTGGCAGTAGCTCTGAAAATCAAGCTGTAATATTTTTTTATGGATGAAACCAAGATGCAACCAATACACAGTATGCTGCTCAAGAAAGCAGTGTTCAAGGTCTCGTAAGGTCCCTTTTTCTGCTTGAACTGAAATGCGGACACTTTTTTCCTCTCTCTCTTTTTTTTAATGGCTGCATGACTCTTTAGCAACTGCAGTTCCAACCACTATTTAATTTTCTCTTTCTCTGGGAAATTCCAGAGTGCCTCTCTTTATATTAAATTATTGCTGCTCTAGTGGAGAATAGAAGAGATCCTGTTATACTATTTTTGGCTCATTAAGTTTCTAATTACTTTGGGTTTGATACTGAAAAGCAATAATTAATGCTTTTAATGTGTAATATTAGTAATGCCCTACAATTGAATTAATACCATTTTAAAGGAAAAATAGAAAATATTTATCCCCAATGAAATATATAGTAGAATTGAAGGCTGAGAATATTTATAAATTACTTATGAGTAAAAAATATATAAACTAATTGCTAGTATCTCATAACCAGACTTTCTGAATCCAGAAAATTAAATTAAGAGTGGTCTTTTAAAAACCATGAAACAAACTAAATAAATAATTCTCAGCTGAAACAATTCCCAATGAAACCTCTCAAACAACCCAAACTCCTTTCTGTTGTGTCTGAGGCTTTTTAATATTTGTCTTTACAGACACGGGATATGTTTTCCAGATAGATTCCTCCTATGTAATTACTGAAAGGCAGTATTAACTCTTGTTTTTAAACTTGTATCCTTGTAATTACATATTTGGATAAGTATAACCACATCTCAGCATCCTGTGTTTATAAACAATTGGGTGCTTGAAAATAATTATTACACCACTGCAGCATTTTTTTTTGTGTTTCACCTTTACATCCCTGATATACACTTACAGTCTGAACTTCATTTAACACAGGGCTTTCTTCATCTAACAATTTGCTTAATTTTTGTACAGCCTACTGAAAATTTCAAACTGTGAGCACCAGCTAACAAGAGCTTGTAGAGGGTGCTACTGTATGCTCTTCACAATGATTTGAAAAAAATATTCTCAAACCTGCATCACTTTCCATTTTAGCCTTTTGAGGCAGATTTGCAGAAACTCAAATACAACACAAAGGCAAAGTGGATGCTGACTTGTTACACCGGAGCAACAGCTGCAAGGCAGCGCCAGGACAGCACAAAGCAGCAGACTGTGCTAGTGAGTCTCACCCATAATTAGATATTGACTTATTGACTTGGAAGGAAGGCTGTGCTGCCCAGGACACCACCGGGGTGCCTGAGCCCCACCTCCAGCTCCCTGTAATTCATAAGCTGCTTTTGGGCTCTTCCCCCAGCTCTCCCAGAGGAGAGGGTCTGCCTCAGTGGGGAAGGCAGCGGTGCTGGAGCACTTCCCCACACCCAGTGCTGTGCTCCAGGCTTCCCAGTCCTCTGGGGAGGGGGTATCACCGGGGCCGGGTACCCCCACGGGCTGCATCAGCACCCGGCGCTCAGGCACCTGCAGCTGTACAGTAGCGGGCAGTGACCAGCTGAGTTAGTGCCCTGGTCCCAGGGGCCCCGTTTCAGAGCTGCAGTACGGCTGCCGCTGTGACTCCACTTGTTCCTTACCCAGCCCCACCGATTAGATTCAGCAATCATCGACTGAGCTAAATAAGAACATTAGCGTTCAAATATAGCTTGTCCACCAGGTTTTCAACAGTCTTAACTGCATGAAGCCTGATGACAGCAGACAGCCTGATTTTTCCATCTTAGCTGAACATTTTCAATCTGCATACAATTTGCATACAATTTCAGTTGCAGCATCTCCCCTCCTCACTGCATCTTCCTTCCTTCCTTCTTCTCTATTTGCACAGGATCTCACTGTTTTCCTCCAGTGTTTTGACTTTGGAACCCCACACATTGTCTCGCATCCACTTACCTCTCTCAAATTCTTTGCTGGTGCCACAGACACAGAGCTCTCTTCCTTGTTTTTGTCCTCTCGCTCCACTGCTTGCTCCTGTTCCACTTTCATCTCCTTAATTGCCTCACTGTCATCTTCCCTCTTTAATTGCTCACCCTTCTCTGGCTCTTTATAATTTCAATAAATGCATCTGTTAATCCTCTTATTGTTTACAACCAACCACCCTTCTCCCCTCTCTCTCCCCCTGCCCCCAGTAACTACTCTTTATACATTTCTCTTTCTTTTAAACAACATTGTGGTGGGTTGGCCCTGGCTGGATGCCAGGTGCCCACCAAAGCCACTCAGTCAATCCCCCTCCTCAGACGGACAGGGGAGAGAAAACATAATGAAAGGCTCGTGGGTTGAGATAAGGACAGGGAGAGATCACTCGCCAATTACCATCACAAGCAAAACAGACTTGATTTTACTTGATATGACTAATCAAATCAGAGTAGGATAAGGAGAAATAACCCCAAATCTTAAAAACCCCTCCCCCCCCCCTTTTCCCGGGCCCAACTCCACTCCTGATTTTCTCTATCCCCTCCCCCTTAGTGGCAGCGCAGGGGGACAGGGAATGGCGGTTGTGGTCAGTTCATCACACCTTGTCTCTGCCGCTCCTTCCTCCTCAGGTGCACGACTCCTCACTCTTTCCCTGCTCCACCGTGGGGTCCCTCCCACAGGCTGCAGTTCTTTATGAACTGCTCAAGTGTGGGTCCCTTCCACGGCGTGCAGTCCTTCAGGAGCAAACTGCTCCAGCATGGGTCCCCTGTGGGGTCATAAGTCCTGCCAGAAAACCTGCTCCAGTGTGGGCTCCTCTCTCCACAGATCTGCAGGTCCTGCCAGGAGCCTGCTCCAGTGTGGGCTTCCCATGGGGTCACAGCCTCCTTTGGGCATCCACCTGCTCTGGTGTGGGATCCTCCCTGGTCTGCAGGTGAATATCTGCTCCACATGGACCTCCATGGGCCGCAGGGGGACAGCCTGCCTCACCATGGTCTTCACTCCTCTCTCTGGCTGCAATCACACAGAGTTTTCTTCCCCTTTCTTAAATTTGTTATCCCAGAGGCACTACCACCATAGCTGATGGGCTCGTTCTTAGCCAGCGGCAGGTCCGTCTGTTGGACATAGGGGAAGCTTCTAGCAGCTTCTCACAGAAGCCACCCCTGTTGCCCCCCCTGCTACCAAAACCTGGCCATGCAGACCCAATACAAACATGCACCTCAGTTCTCTTTGCTTTTTAAGCTCAGTGAAAGACTGGCATCCTCCTACTGCAGCTTCTTCTCCCTTGCCTGGCCTCTGCCCCTGCATTCAGTCAGCATTGCTTTTGTGGGAGCCTTGAATGAACTCCTCTTACATAGCTCCAGCTCTCCCCTACGTCTCTGTTCGCCTGTCAGGCACTTGCCACAAGTCAACTGAGTTTCTCTTGCTGAGAGGTTATTCCCTCTGTCTTTTGCAGCTCTAGCCTCCCCTTTCCCTTCCCTCACTCAATCAGCATGGATTTTGGAGGTTCCTCTATCTCACTTGCCAGACTCCAGCACAGGTGGTATAAAGCTCTGTCCTTGTCCTCTTTCTCTTCTATGCCCCTTACCTCTGGGTAATCCCAACTGCAAACATAAATTCAGCTGCTGAGCAACTTAAAGATCCAGTGCTCTATTCAGATCAGTCTCTCAAGGTGAGATCAATCTGATGAAAAATAAAGGGTACAGTGTAGGTGTCTCCACCTGCAATGCAGTCTAGACTACCTGTACAGCTAATCCTATAGGAGGTATCTAAAGTAGGACAGATGAATGGCACCCAGGAAAAACCTTTTTCTCTCCTCCACCTAAAAAGGGAGCCCAGCTGAGTGGCTCTGACGCCGATGCTGATGACTGCACCATAGACACTTAAAACTGGGCAACATGAATTGCAGACCTTCTTTCCAAACACAGCCTTGCCTGCCTCTCTGATGCCTGCTCAGATAAGCCTTGCTGTCGGTTGAAGCTCAAGCTCAGCTGAACCGGACCACTTCATCATGCTGCTCCTCAGACGCTGTTTAGGTCAATGTTCATGTATGCCTATAACTGGGGGACATCTTTGGTCCAGACCTCTCCCTGTGTCCTTATTCAGGCCATGTCTGAGCCTTGCAAGGTTTGTTCTATAAATAATTCCCGACACAAAGCCCTTCTGTCTCCATCCATACAGATAAGGCTCTCACCCAAGCTGTTGCCACTTTGAATCATGCTTACTGCTGAAGCGCTTGTCCTGCCCTTAGTAAATGCAGCCTTGTCCTGCACATAATCACTGTAAATGTCTCAGCAGAGGCTATGGCTCTAGCTGGTCCCCCAGTGCTGCCATGCCTATCTTTGCATTTCTCCCCTAGCCCCCTACTCTCTTCACATCAGATAAGAGCCGCTTGTCCTCACTTTCAAGACCTTCCATAGTCCACCCCAGCTTTGCCTGTCTCAGTCACAGGCTCTCGTGCATAACAGAGTCAGCCCTGCCATCACCCATCAGCTGGTGGTATCATGCGCTTGGTACGTTTTCATACGCAGTGCCACAGGTGTCACGCTGCCTGGCTTGTCTGGGAGGAGCTGCCCGCACACAGCTGCAAAACTAATGCACCTTCAGAATGTCCCTTTTCCTTGCAAGAAACACTTGACAAGGGTTAGGCTTCCTTTTGTGCAGGCAAATGCTGTCTCACTGATGCCTCATGACTGTGCACAGACTCCCCTGTTAGGTCAGAAGCCGGGCTGTTCCATGTGACTTCATCACCTTGGCACGGTGGGCTTGTCCTACACTGGTGCTCTTACATGCTACAAATTAATTGATCTAAACAGCAGCCACTGAGTCATGATCATCATTTGCATAATAATATAAAGAATGGTAGACTTAACCTTAAGAGGCACAGCTATAATTTAGAGATAATATATGCTGTTAATAGTGCTGGGAGAAATTGAATGTATTTGTCACTCATTTGATGATCCTGCCACTTCTTAGGAGCATTGCAGATTTGTTTATTAATATCCGAAAATGTTGGTTTTAAAGTCAAGAGTGTTTTGACCATGTTGCAATACATACACTCAAAGGGGTATGACTTGTGCTTTTCACTTCATACTTACTTTCTCTCCTTTCAGTGACTAACGGTGTAACCTCAATTCTATGTTAACTGTGTTGTTTTTTTATATATGCTTTCTTATTAAAAATAAGAGGAAAACTGCAGCTAGATAGCCTATCCCTTTAAAATCCAGAGGGACTGGCGGGGGAGGGCAAGCTGTTATTAGACAAGTTTGGGATATTGGCAGGAGCTTCTTCTCCTGGGAACAGGGAGGTGAAGAAAGAGGTAGGTGTCTGCTAGTCATCTTTGAACCACACGCCTTAGATGGTTTGCGTAGACTATATTCCAGAGTGTTCAGTGGAAATGTTTTATATTGAGGGTTTTTTCTTCTGAATTTGGTGTTGAATAAATTTGTGTCCTTAAATAAACTCTGGTCTAACAGGGAGTCCTTGCTGTAATAGGAAATGGGTTAGTCCTTACAAGAAGCTAGTGTTCTGAAAGAGTATACAGGAATCTCAAGTAGGATCATTTAGTGTTATTACCTGGTTCGGTTTTTTTTCAGTAAACCTTTCTGAGTGTGTATTACTGTGTTGCGGGTTTAAACATTCATCTCAAAGTTTAGCTGCTTTGCTCTAAAATCAATTAAACTCATTATGGATGTGCTGAAGAGGTCTGGAATGCAAGAACTGTGGGTGCTGCTCTCTTCTGTCAGGTGGCTGGTGATAGGACGAGAGGAAATGGCCTCAAGTTGCACAGGGGAGGTTTAGACTGGATATTAGGAAAAATTTCTTTACTGAAAGAGTTCTCAGACATTGGAAAAGGCTGCCTGGGGAAGTGGTGGAGTCACCATCCCTGGAGGTATTCAAAAAGCATGTAGACAGGGCACTTCATGACATGGTTTAGTGGGCATGGTTGATGGTTGGACTCGATAATCTTAAAGGTCTTTTCCAACCTAAATGATGCTATGATTCTATGAACTGGCTTGTATTCTGATTTTCACTCTTAACCATTTGTAGGGCATTTTAGGACATATATGTGGGAGTGTGAGAGAAAAGGTAGGTATTAAACTGCTGGAGTGACACTTAATAGCACTGGTATTTTCTGGACAATTTGTAAATTGTAATGAAAATTATCTTGAATGAGATGTGCAATGAATATCTTTGTGAAGGATACTACGTGGGTTGGAGAAAAAATAGCATGAAGTGAAAATTCTGTTAAAATGCCAAAGACCAAAATTATCTCCTTTTGTTTTTAAAGTTGAAAACAGAAGACTTAGTTCCTTAGTTTAAACTGAGGGAGGAAAAGAAATTATGCTGCAGGCACTACTGTAAGTTCAGTGAGGTTTACTTAACTTGTGACAACAGCAAAACACTCACATAAAAGAAATCAGGTGGCTGCCATTTAAGTGTGTTAGTGGCTGTGTTATGCTCTGTTGAAGCTAGGATGGCTATTGGATTTCTTTTATTTAAGATAAGTGTAAAAGAAATTGAGCTCTTTTGGTAGCTGAAATAAAAGGATTACTGTATTCTAAACAGGTGTGTGCAAATTGATTAAAAACTGGTTTTTGCATGTTGATGGAGATTTGAATACACATGATAAAAAAGAACAAAATGCCTTGTTCTTTGCTACCTGAAGAAAAAGATGCGGTCTTAGCAGCAACTGTTAGGTGGAAAGGAGGTTGGAAATACCTTCTGTCATCTAATTCTTGCTCAGTACAAGAAAGCGCAACCTTGCTAGTTCTTTGTACGTAAACATTGTTGCACAAGATATATATCAGTCTGTTGTCACCTTCTCGTCCTAAGTGAAACAACATCCAGAACATCAAAAGTAATGAACTAGGATTCAATGAACAGTAATTCACAAGTACAGTGATACTTCTCTCTCCTAATGTTGCTGATGTTCTACTTCCAAGAGGCAAAACCTGAAAGGGTAAGCATCTTTCCAAGGTGATGGTGACATGTTGCAAAGTAAATGGAAAGAAGGTCACAACTCAGCTTGGCAAAGTGACACATAGAACCATCATCATGACAGTTGTAAATAGTTTTGTACAGGTAACTACCTCCTGCTGCCCTCTCTTCAGTGGTGAATGCATAAGATAATAATGGTTTCTATTTGTAGGGAAATGCTTATTTATGCTGCCATATGGGTATTTTTTTAGCTAAAATTTTATCTAATGTCTAGAGCTAAACTACTTTAAGTATTTTTAATTGCCAGTATTATTTCATTAACGTCTAGCTATGTTTCTGCTTCCTTGCTGTTTAGACCTTTGCAAGCAAGTAGGAACAACTGAAATACACTAGAGACCAGGAATCCAGCATGCCTGGAAACCTGCTTATTTACAAAATGTACAAAGTCCTCTTCACATTGGCACTTAGCATGTTCTACGAGAAAATACTCCTGGCGTAAACCCCATTCAGACTGCTGAAGGATGTTAATATGGAACCACTGTCTTTACAGACACCTCACACGCTGGTACCAGGCTTAAGCTTCACTGAAATATGGTTGCATCTTCTCCTGAGTTTTCACTGACACTGCCAAGATTGTAGTTCTTGCTGAAACAGCTGTGCTGGCAAGTGTCTGTAATGAGGTGTAAAAAACCACAAATGAAGCCTGCAAACTACTAGTGAGGAGTTCAATTTCCAGGCTAAGCTTGCTGGGAGCCGAGCCCACTGGCAAGGGATGCTGCCCCGGCCAACAGGGCCTTGCGCCTGGGGAAGGCCGAGCTCCTCCGAAAGCCACTTTCAGCAGCCACCAAGAATCCCAAGGGGGACGGACGGGTGGCCCCTGCAATGAGAGGGACACGCGTAGGCTGGGCTGGCCCGAGCAGGCCATCTCCCCGCTGTGGCGAGTTCCCTCTTAGCGGGACAGGCCCGGCCACACAGGGTGAGGTGCTGTGGGCCGAGTGGGCTCTGCAGGGCATGTGGTTTTGCTGTGGGTGGGAGTGCTCCCTGTGGGCTCTGGGATCGCGCCGCTTGCAGGCTCGCCGGCAGCTGAGGTGGCGGCTGGGACTCGAGGCAGACTGCTGGCCCCCCTTACAACCCGCTAAAAAGGCGGGCACTGTAGTAGGCCAGGAACTACAGTTCCCGGCGTGCCCCGCGCGAAGCCGGCCCGCACCGGAAGGAGCCGGGGCGGGG
>VYZV01021980.1:8923-23784 GCA_013401275.1 Pandion haliaetus | reverse complement strand
ACATGTCAAAACTCTACAGCATTTCCCAGAGTGTGGGTTATGTCACGTTAATAAAGGGATGAATGCTTTCAACAGTGTTAAAATAATGGATCTGCAGAAATAATTTTTGTTAACACCTGGCCATTCTAACTTAATTTCATCTTGCTCTTTTTAATATTAAATTGCTTTGGTTTTATAGAAGTAGTTTTTATACCTAAACTGGTAAAAAGAAATGTGTTTGTATTTTCTTAGGAATAAAAAGTGGTGATACTGTCTTTAAAATCGTATGCAGAGACAGTACTTTAATAACAGTGTCTAGCATTGATCTGCAAATTGCTTTACAGTTAATAAATGTCCTCACAGCCCACTAACAGAGCAATGTATTTGTATCCTGAGGACTTAGTCTTGAATACTCATATACTGTGTACAACAACTAGCAACTTACCAGAATTAAGATAATAGGACCAAATTCTCTTTTAATCCATACTGGTATAATCCCACTGATATCAGTTAGGTTCCATCAATATAAGTATGAGCAGAAAATTGGCTTTTAGATTAGAAGTATCTGAAAGGCTTAGGAATTTGTTCTGGAAAATTAAAAGTAAGGACTAATGAGTTAACCTTTTATATCACTACTTGTTAGCTTTTGCGTCAAGAGTGTTATGCCAGTTATAACTGGTGAGTGTTTTAATATTGATACTTGTCCTTATCTTTCAGTTGATTTATTGACAGACTCTCATCTTAATGTAGCTAGAATCTTTTTTTGTTGTTGCTTCAGATATTCTAGTGTATTATCATTTTTTCATACATTCGCTGCCTGAAGCATACATTCAGTGCCTGAAGCTAGTTTGCTGCTTCTGTTTTGAGTAACATTTCCAAAGCTTGCATGCAGTATTACAAATACAAATTTGCATTCAGTGTCATTTTATCATCTTGACAGCCTCCTAATCTACTGTGTTCCTCTGCCTCTACAGAGAATAAGTAGATGGAATTACAAGTTGTTATCCATGGGAAATCATGTAATGATGTAATTAACATTAGCAGAACAGCTAACAATAATGACAATATCCAAAAACTCCAGAAAGAATCCCTAAAATTATGTTGCAGTTTTTATCTTTCTGGGAAGGAAAATATCGCAAGATATTTATAGTTTGAAAACACTTGATTTTAGTTCTCCTTTGATGTTAAGTTAAATACATTTACACTTGTGCACTTTCAATATGACGGATTTTGTGTTGTACTGAAAATGATTATACAAAGTACCAAAGTAATAATAGGATAATTTTAGATCCAAATTAATTAGCAGATATGCAGTTAGGGTTTCAGCTTAAGTACATGCTGTCTAATACGTTGGATCTTCAGGGTTCACAATTGGCATATCCTGCAGCCAGTGCAACAAGATGTGGGATTGTTGGCTTGCCTGATGCTGCTGAAAGCAGTAAATGCCCCTGAGCAGAAAACAGCAGAGATTGTTGAGTTACATTATTGCTTAGACTGTTTTACATCATCTTCTTCTATAAAGCATGCATAAAAATATCTTTTTAAAAAGTAAATGGACTATTTATTATATGTGCTCAGATGGAGATATTTTATAACAGATTTATTATAAAGAAGAGCAGATAATTCTGGATATTTGGAATTGCCCATGAGGGAAAAAAAATCAAAGTTTATAACAATTAATAAAGTTACTGTATTTCTAATGCATCAGCTGAAGATTTCCGTCTCATTTAATAGCATTGACTATCCTCTATGACATGTACAGGCCAAGAGTGTATCACACCAAATTTTGGCCACAAGATTTTTCATTTAGTTTTGTACATATTTTTTTTTTTAACAGTTACTGGTTATGATGCTAGTAGGAACAAAAACATCCTAGAGTATGTTTTAGAAAGCAGCTCCTTCTGGCTATTCTCTGATTCTTTTTTTTCCTTTCTTCTCAGTGGTAGCTATTCCAACTCTTGCCTTTTGAAATTAAGTTGTGAATTGGCATTTCATCCTGACAGTACAACGTTCATCAATAGCAAGCATTCCAAAATGCAGAAAAAAATTAAATGAGAAGATCCTAAATCTGTGAATTTGGGGGATAGAAGATAAGCACATTTTCAGAGATGCTTTTTTTGTCCATATGTAACAATTCTTGTTACCAGTAGGGTCATAAGACTGAACTGTTTGTTAACCTTACAGGAATTGCAGTTACAATTTATTCTTGGTTTGCCATGTTCATGGAAAAAAAGGAAAGAGACAATACTCCATAATCTGTTTCATAAATTGTTGGTTTTCAGAATTTGGCATTTTATTGTTGCACATGCCTTAGTGCAGATGAGACATTGTTTCCTTATTTTACTTTAAACTCTTCAAGTGGTACTCTTTAAGTGTCTCCTGCACTGGATGTCAATCCTTGGCATAGATCTTCTTAACTATTATAGTTTAATAGTGGTCAATACATGCATTGTAGAAGATGATATTGGATAGGTTTTTAAAACATTGAAATAATGAAGCTATACACACATACTTACAGATGCTCCTTTAGGTAAAATAAAAAATAAATTACCAAATGAAAAGATAATATATACAGGGTCATACTAGGTATGGATTTGATTTGATTTCATTTGCATCTGCATAAATCTTACACAACTCCATTGAAGTGAATAACTTTACATCAATATAAAACTGGATTAATTGAGATCACAATTGGTTCTGGGCTTTCCAGCTTCTCAGAGGAAACTGGAAAAGGAAATCGTTAACTTCAAAATACACCTCACTCAAAGAATATTAACTGGATCAGGGCTGTACAGTTGTCAGCAAAGCATCTTCTCCTTAGTGTTTCATGTATGTGTTTCTTCTTTCTGTTAATTTTGATTTTAGAGTTTGGGAAAAAAAAAAATCCTGTTGTACAAAAGATAAAGTGAAATTCATCAGGTCCTGTGATTTTTTGAAGTCAACAGTAAAAGTTTGAATCAAAACCATCATTCTAGTAAATGTGAGGTTTCCCTTGCCTTCCACTCCTGCCAAATTAGGTCTGGGAGTTAGTGCTGAGGCTGAGGCTGATCATGGGAGTCAAGTGTCGAGTGTCTTAGCCACGACTGAATTCAGGACAAAACAAATTTAAGAGCAATTTGCAGTTCTTTTTGAGAAGTACACAGGATTTGGTGACTAAATTATGTAAGAATTATTTGAACTTACTAGAGCGTTTGAGCTATGTGCCAAGAAATTCAGGTAGTGCCAAACATTGCTTTCAACTGCACATAATTTTACATGACTTCTGTCATACATTTTGTTAAAATGAAGAAAAAAAAAAAGTTAACATTTGTCACTATCAAATACAGAAATTACCATGAAGGAAGGAGTACATCACTTTAAAAGTAATCAAAAGCTATAATAAATAATTGTATTTTGCTATTTTGTTTGATATCTTGGGAATCAGAATGGAGTATCTTTACAGCTTATGGCAAATAGAAGCCTTTTGAAATTATTTTGACAAAGGTATTGCTCATCCCACCACAGCAAATCTAAAGGCATTACAGATGAATGGGGATGGCAGGGGGAAAAGTGATTCTTGTGAGCTGGAGCAAATAAGATACAGTATTTATATGCTTAAGAAATGGAGAAACAGGAGAAATAAGATTGTTGCCATTCAGTTATTGGTGAATAGAATAAAAAACATCTATTTACATGGGTGGATAATATTAACTACTGTGGAGGAACAGCATACTATCTCCCCCCTAAGTGGTTAGCAAAAGCATCTGACATAGAGGCTTGACGAAGTTCTCTGCACTGGGCTACAAAATTTCCACCCCAGAAGTCCTGGGGAGGAGAAGGGGCCGGAGCCGTGCAGCGCGCACAGAGGGTGCCCAGTACAGCGCGCCTGCTTCCCGCCTACGCACCGCACGGGCGGCTGGCATGTGCGTGGGCAGTCCCAGGTGCTCTGACTGCGTGCGGCTTTCCGTGGGTGAGCAGGGGGATTCCAGGGTACAGGCACAGGGACCGAGAACTTCGAGACCTCTTGAATCGTCTCTGCAGATGAACTGACGCAATGGAGTGTTACATGTGACAGCTGTTTGTCCAGACTTCTTGATGTCAATAAGCAAGAAACAATAAGAAATAAATACTTCTTGTGCGGCTAATATTCTGTATTGATCCTATATCTAGTTGGTACTGGAATAAGAAGCTGAAAGGTAATTTAGAAATGTGAAAGTATGTACTTTATCCAAAGTTTCTTGTTCCTTTCTGAACTGTTAAAGGTAAGGCATCAATGTTTGTACACATAGCAATAAACATAATAGTGGATTTGTTTCAGTAACATAAAACATTATAATTTTGAGGAAGTGAGTACTTCTATTGGGAATACTATGGCAATTACTTTTGTTATTTTGTGAGAGCATGTGTGAGTGCTCCTCCAAATCATTGTTCACGTGCACGCTGTGGATCCAGTATTCTGCTGGAATCTCAGCCTAGTCTGTGTGCCAGTCACAGTCTTTGGTGAACATGGAGCATTTCCAACCAAATGTGGTTGGAAGCCACACGTGAGGAATCCAGAGGCTTTTCTGAGACTTGCCTGTCCTAAGGCAGTAATTTTTCAGTTCGTTCACATTTTTCTTCCTTAGAAGATGGATCATTCCTTTAGAATATTGAACCTTGGAGGGAGGGCATTTCCATGTGGAAGTGTGATGGAGTATACGGGATAACACTTAGGAGAGGCCAATCCTGAAATATTAATTGCTAATGGGGTCGACTCAAAGCCTAATAGCACCTTTCCAAAGTTTTGTCTTGGTCATTCAGAGGGCTCCTAGTCTAGTGAGAGAAAGCCTTGAAGTTAGAGGATAGACCCCAGATTTTTTTTTTTTTTTATTATTATTATTTTTTTAAACTTCTTTCTCTTAATTTTGTCTGGAGAAACTTCTTTATTAACTCTGGAAGAAATAAACTTTTTACCAGCTTACGTGGAATGCTCCACCACAATGCTATGAGCCTTGCTGTACATATACAATAAAGTTTATGCTGAATTTACACCCTTTGCAACTGGGTGGGGTTGTTGTGGGTTTCTTTGAAAAAAGATCGCAATTTAATAGTTCTAATCCTGTCACATCTGAACTTGTTTGGAGCTCCTGGAACATTTCCTCCTTTGGACTCCTATGAGAAAACAGTTAGAATCCCGCTAACTACTTAATTTCNTGTCTGCCTTTGTGGCATAGTGTGACAGGCTCTTATTTAGGCTCATGTTTACAACCTGTAAACATGTTCTGTTACCTGTAAGCCGTATCTTGACATTTATATGAAACCCATCAGTTTCTAGTGGACAATTCTGATCTTTTTTTGTTTCTTAAATCTAGGTTACATACCCCATTCCTTCAGAGCAATGAGATACTACTGAATAAATGCCGTAGTGCCGAAAGTCAGTGCACTCTCCAGAAAAGCCCAGGCATCTTCAGTGACATCTCTGAAGGATGTCTCTGTTCAGGCACTTTGTAGATTTTCCCACATGGAGATTATCTACCTTCTCCCTTCTCTGCCCATCCCTCTTGTTACGCCTTTGGTGCAGCATCTGGGCAAGATGCATAACTATATTGAGGAGTTTTAGAGTCAATGTCTTCCTACAACTGCTAGGTAAATGTTAAGGTTCAGATACTATTTGCAGTCAGCCAGTGTGGGAATGAGATGTGGAAATCAACTGTTAAGTGAATAAAAATGGAGGTTATTTAATACTAACTGAAAATTCTTCGGAACATACTTTCTGTAGGCATGTTTGTAACTAGCCCTCCTTTCTCTTTTGACCAAAAAGATTGGGATTTAGAAATGGAAGGGTGAAGTACATTTTACATTACCCACTACTTGTTGCTGTGGCAACACAGATGCATAATTTTAAAGGCAAGCATTTCTCAGCATTTGGGATAGATAACATTTTGTGTCTTCTTGCCACAGATTATGATTCATCACATTCTTATAATTTTCACACGTTCACTTGAATATAATGTATGTTGTATGTTGTGTGTAAAATGTATAGTGATTTAGAAATTAGATAAAAGGGTGATCTCTAATTGCTTGGGATTGCCTCATAAATGAAGGGTTTGCTATTACAACAAAAATTATAATCTGTATTACTAGAGCTTTGGTAAATAGTTCAGTGAATTGGGAATTCTTGTCAACAGATAGATGAAGACCTGCCACTTTAAAAACTCCCTTGCCTTAACTGCCTTCTAACTCCAGTAGTCAAAAGCTGTTAAGCTTTAAGTGCTCTGTCATATTTGTGGGCTTTTATAGCAAAGAGTAGAGCAGACAGCAGTGATGATGGAAAACGATGGCAGGTAGACTTAAAATACTATAAAGCACAGAGACAATTGTATGTAATGCCTGGAATTGAAACCTTTTTGAATGAAATGATCGGCCATATGTGCCACCCTTATGGACCCTGTAAGAAGAAGAGAAGAAATGTACCCTATTGCTAACTGTGCATGAAATTGCAGTGTTAGAAGATATTGACCAGATGTTTCAATCTCAACAAATAGCTTGTTATGTGACTGAGTGAAAATCTCTCTGCTGCTTTGATCACATACACCTTAAAGGAAGAAGTAATTTAATAGAGGCTGTCAAAGTTCATCATTGTCAATAAACTTTGACTTGACCTTTGCCATCTGTTTTTGATACTATTGCTGATAGAAGCTGATAGGCAGCTGTTTACAGTTTGTGCTTTATGAATTCTGTGCTGCCAGACAATGAAAGGAAGTCTCTTCACTTGTGGATTTTTTGCTGTCATTCTGAGTGTGGGTGTATTCATTGAGACTGCACATCATCTAGCTGGGGAGTGAGAGTGACATATGCATGCATTTTGAAAAGGAAGATTTGTTTTGAGGTTATAGATATGCAAAATCACATGCGAAATATCCTAAAATGTCACTTTGCAACAACATCAACTTCACTTACGGGTTAGTACTTAAATACATACGCAGTGTTTCACACTGGAGAAATTTAAGGTATTTTTAAAATGCTTATCAGTCTTCCCTATATCTCTATGAAGGGAGTGCTAATTCTTTACAGGTAGAGTAGGCTGAGGCGTGGTTAACAGTAGTGTACAGTTGCCCAATGAGTTTGTCTGACTACCCAAGTATGATGTTCCATTTTGGTGTTGTTAATACGCTTCTATTAACAGCTTAACACTACAGCTTGTAGGCACAGAGTAACAAGACTTTTTTGTGTTGTACTTTATTTGCCACTTTGCTATGTTTCAGACACAGTGTTCAACAAGGAAGTTAGTATCTTTGAGTTCTTCTACTGATAAAGATAGTCTGAAACCTTACGTCGTACATAGCTTTGTAATATTAGGAAATTTCGTCAGAAATAGTTGTATACACTGAAACAGCTGCGGAAGAGTTCCAAGTAAACCTGGAATTCTTACTGCTGTGATACCGTTCCTGTAACTGTCATCTGAGTGCTGAAGAACTGGCATGACCAGCCCTGTTTTGTACGTGTATCATCTTTTACCTGGTTTTGAACAGGGACCGCATTAATGCTGTGGAAGGGGAAAGGGAGTCACACATCAGATCAAGCAACAAGGAGGTGGTTGATGTCTCGGGTTCTGTGCTTCAAATGGGGAAGGGACACAAGGCCAGCTGCGGTCTCAGTTATGTGTCTTGTAAGGTCTTGCAGGAGACATTCTGCCTTTGGCCTCAGAAACATATATTGAGCTTCAGAAGAGAGGCTGCAGCACTTCAGGTATTTGAGGCAGAACTGTAGCATTATAAATACAGGATAAGAGGGTGATGGAGTAAGGAATATTGGAATTAGGTGCCTAGACTGGCCAACATTTAAGTGGTGCAATAAAAGAGAGAGCTAGCTTTCGGCCACACTGAATTTTTGGAATATGGCTACTACATGTTTAATTACAGAAAATGTGCTTGTATTTCCTTGTACAGCAAGAAGCTTACAAACGAGACTAAAAATAAAACAGCGGAAAAGCAGTTGAAGAGCAAGAGGGAAAGAATAGGAAATGGAATACAAAAGAATATCAGTACTGAAAATAGTTATTTGGATTACAGATTTTGTTAAGAGGCAGTTTGTTAGCTTTGTGTTTTTAAATGTAGAAGTGAATGAAGTACTGCTCCTGGATGATTAATGTTTTGATAGACATCTTAATTTGAAAAGCTATAACAAACTGTAACTTGTGGCGCCACACTAAAGCTAATAGATATTCCTGTGCAGAGATTTGGATAGTACATGTTGAACGAAATCCTGATAAGATTTAGATATTGGTCTCAGTGCAAGGCTTTAGCTAGTCTTTTCCTTTAAAAAATATTATCACTTTTATCTCATTCGACTGGAAGTTGCTTGAGGGTGTTGTCATGTATTTTAACAATATCACTTCCTCATGCAAGATTTGGCAGCTTCAGCTAATGGTGGAAGAATTACTGTACGGGACATGGGGCTCCTTTTTGCAAGCCTGCTTTTATAAAGATAAGCTTGTTTTTTCCTTTTCCATTTTTTTCTTATAAGGCCATTATGTGATAATAGCTGTTGCAATCTTTAAATGTTGATCAATGAAAAAAAGAAAAAGGAAAAAAGATAGCAAAGGTGTTGGAACAAAACTGTAGTATCTCATCTGTTTTCCACAGTCTTGATGCTGTATTCTCATAACAGTGATGCTGGAGTAGGTATACTGGGTCTGCTTGGGACAGAGTTAATTTTCTTCATGGCACCCTGTATGGTGCTGTGTTGTAGGTTTGTCACCAAAACAGTGTTGTTTAACACAGCAGTGCTTTAGCTGTTGCTGAACAGTGCTTGCACAGCATCAAGGCCGCCTCTGTTTTTTGACTCTGCTGCCCCAGCAAGTAGGCTGTGGGGTGGGAAAGAGGTTGGGAAGGGACACAGCCAGGACAGCCGACCCCAACTGACCAAAGAGATAGTCCTAACTGTATGGAATATGGTCCGCAGTAAAACTGGTGGGGGCAGGGAGGGAGGGGGAGTTTTTCCAAGGTAGCCACAGCTTGGAGACTGGCTGGGCATTGGTCTGCTGGTGGGAGGTGGTGAATGATTGCCTTTGCATCATTTCATCTTGACACGTGTTTTTTTTTCTCACTGTTGCACTTCTAATTCTCTCCCCTATCCCCCCTGGAGGGGGAATTGAAAGAGTGACTGGGTGGGGGCTTAGCTGCTGGTTGGGGTTAACCTACCACAGTAGGGATTTTAAATGATATAATATGTGTATTGGTAACAGAATATTGCATTCCAGTTGTGCTTGAGGTGTATCACATCATTCACAAGAAGTAAGTAAGCTCACTTGGAACAGTGACACTAATGTCTTTTTTTAGGATTGTTTTGCATATTGTCAGGTTCTCGTGTTTTTAAGATATATATAATCATTTAGGTTTTGATCCCACTTTTTCTCATTTTATCTGGTTTTCTAAGGTGAAGTGTGATTTATTTTCTTTTAGCATCTAAAATATTCCTAAAAATATTTGTAAGAGCTTTTTAATGGACTGTGTATATAATTGGTGATGGGACATGTCCTAGGGGTACAACAGACTGGTGAAACCTTCTGAAAAGTGAATGGACTCACTCTAAAATCCAGAACATAAAAATAAGAGATAATCCAAATAGCACTGTGTAAAAGGAAGCCATTTCTGTTCAGATTTACTAAAAAGAGTGCTTCACGAGTAGTTGCTAACATTGTTTAGATTTTAGCAAGCATGTTAAATCTTAGCTAATTTTAGGTCTTTGGAGTCCTCTCCTCTGTGAGCTGCAATTTAAAATAAGATCAGATTTGACAGATCATGCAGAGAAGAGTCCAGCTTCAAATAATGCACTTCAGATGTCTGTATTCAGTGTTAATGAGTTTTGAAGATCCTTCACTGTGAAGGGGCATAATGCTTCCTCTTGTGTTGTCAGTTCCTGGGCATTTAGGATTCAAGTCTACAGCTGAAAACTCCGATGTGCAGAAAGTATGTCAGTCTAAGCAAAGCTTCATATACTTTGGCATTGTTAGTTTAAGACAACTGACAGATGTGGAAATGCACTACTGGCTGCAGCTTTAAAAAAGAATTCAGGAGCTAAGGAGTTCAGATGGAGAACAATGTGTGACTGATAGCAAGAGTCTTTGTCAGCCTCCTTGTTCTGTATATTGACATTGTCCAGTTAACAGTGGCACTTACAGCAAAGCGTAGAGTTGGAGTAAAATGAAATAATTCCTGAAGGATTTTTTGTTTTAGTCAGAGGGCTGTAAAGCTGTCTTAAGCTTCATGAGTATGAAGTTTCTTTCTAAGTCTTACGGGATTGTGTACTAAGACCCAGCAGTAGCAAACTCTTCTTTTGCAGGGGGAGTATCTTTGCAACTGGAGGTAGTAAGGTAAATGAGATCAACTTCAGTTTTGCTGCTTTTTGCCTTTCAGGTAGACGTCCTCCTTTGAAATTTGCAGGAACAGCAAAGAAAAGCTTTGAATGCAGATCAAGTGTTGTGATATGGGGTACTGGACTCTGCCCCTGTGGCAGAAGCATGGCATTCTCAAGCTAAATAGGATAAGCTTGGGAAATACAAATCAAAGAACTCAGTTCTCTCCCTTTCTTTAATTCTTTAAGACCACTGGTTTTCTTTCACATAGTATGAAGAGGCATTTTTTTTATTTTTTGGGTGTAAGGTACCATTCAGGTAACACTGTTATCTCATCTTGAATATTGTTCTCAAAAGACAGCACTGAGTAGCCAATCAAGGTCAAGTCCCTTCTATGTTGGAAGAAGTGCTTCTAGAAGTGCTTCTGTAACTCAGAGGAAAGGTTGTTTCTAAGGCGGTTTGCTAACCAGTGGGAGATAGGTGAGTCTGTGGATGTGAAAGAGTTCGACGTAGTTAACTCCAAGTAGTCTCACAAAGTCACAACTGAGTCTTCATAAGTTTTATTTGTTACCAAGTTTTCTTGGTGTCCCAGCATCTTGCGAGAAAAGACGATGCTGTTCTCTACAATTGCCACCCACTCCCTGGAACACAAAGGTTCTTATGCTTCTCTGATAGCTAAAGCATGCCAAAGAGTTCACCCTGCTAACTGATCATGAAAAAATGCTTGAACAGGTACTACCGTGAGCCCAAGTTAGCCTCATGAAAATAAGGAGAGAAGCGTTCTGTCACTCTCTAGTGTATCCTTGAGTGGCCAAGGTGCTGGCCTCTTTTGGAACTGCTGGCTTCAGTATTTGATCATAAGGAAAAATGTGCCTGTAGGGAAAGGGTAATCTGATAGTAGATGGTGCTTATTTTGAAATCAGCCTAATTTTAAGACAGAGTTACACTAAAGACAAGAAACACATTTAGTTTACCAGGCTGCATACAACAAAAATGTAAGGAAAATGCAATCTGTTTAACTCAAGAGAACATCTGAAAGGTATTCTATTTCCCATGCTCCTTCCTCTGTCACGGATGCTTATCCTAACTGAAAAGGTTGGGGCTTGTCCTTGTGTGTACCTGATATCCAAGCTGCATTGACAGAAGAAAACTTTAGGATAGAGAAACACATTAGATTTCATAAACCACTATATATTTTGAGTTTCCTTTGTGGTATCCCACTCTTGAGGCTGTCTTGTTCCTTCATGATAGGTTCCTACTTTTGACACTTTTGTCTTTGGGCCATTAACAGCCTCAAATTCCCTTGGGTGATGGTGAGGATTCATGGTGTGGCCAGGTGCCAGCCTCTCCTGACCAGACTGTCAATACAGTTATTTAATAGCTGCCTCACTGCCTAGCCAAACCCTAGATAATTAACTCATTATGCTAGTCCCTGCTGGGCTGGGTCATTTTCTGTTTCTGTCTAGAGTCTTTTTCATTCAATTAAATCTTGTATTCCACATAAATCTATAAAATGAATTTGCGTTTATGTGTGCAATTTGTTATTGGCCTTCATTTGATATTGGATATAATGCTGCATGACTGTTTCATGGTGATAAATGTCTTGCAATGACTGACCCCCATTCCCGTTTAGAGTGCTTTAGCAAAAATGTTGCTAATAACAACAATAACAACGATGCGTGAAATAGCCCATAGAAACCTGTTTTTTCCATGTCAGGTTATTAAAAATTAAACTCAAATCCAGGGTCAAATTTTTTAAATAGTGCTCCAGAGTCTACCTTGAAGATGTTATTTTATCTCTTGTTTTTCCACGTATGCAAAAAATGCCTGCTGTGACTCACTCCACTAGATGCAACTTCAGTGGGATACCACAGAGATATTTCTATAGTTCAGTTTCATCAAGTTTGTAATGTGGTGTCTGTTTTTTTGCCTTTACTAATATGTAGCCTTTTAGCCAAGCAAAAGAGGAACAGTTTGGAGGAGTTCTGCAACTAGCAATACCTCACCACCATTATTGTGGGATTATGTGGAGATAGTTCCAAGAAGCTAGGAGTATTTGTAACTGGAGATCTGTGATGAGAGGATCTTTCCAGAACACTGCTGAACTACTTTTCCATCTTCCTCAGTGTTGCCTAACTTAGCTCAGATGTTCAAACGAAAAGAATATCTATATAGTGGGAATATTCCCCCACCATATACCTGTGTTTCAAATAATCACGCATATGAGCAGAACCACTGGTTATAGAAGAAGTGGACTGCACAATATACAGAGGTTCATCTCAAGAAATACTAGATCATGACCTCTGATTCTCAAGAATAACTTTACTTACATTTCAAGTAAGGATTGTGACAGTTATATACGTCATGTATCACATCTGAATTCAAACTGAGCTGCTGCCAATAGCGAAACCTCTGATACTTGAACAGAAATTCTTTTTTCTGAGATGGATGTGAAATATTATTTACTATTGCTCCAAATGTTGTCAAACATATATATATATAGGAAGGAAAAGTTACGTCATTTGATAAAATGTTTTAAGCCTAAGGTGCAGTTTGAATTCTTTTTTTTGAAGAATTGTTGGGGTTTGATGCTTTGGTAAATGCCGTTCATAGTGATCTCTATCAATTCTTGTTATTTGTGAGAGTAAAGCATGCTTTTCAAAATGGGACACAAGGCTTCAGGTACTTCTGTTCTTATTGGTGTGGAAATTGATTCCATATTTGCTTACAGTAGGTCACAACATCTTTAGTCTTGTTAAATAATCTGTTCTACTTAACCATATCTGAAAATATAAAAGACAACTGTTCCTAAGACATCCTGAATGAACACTGCAAATGTGTATTATATATGTGCAAAAGTATGTGAAATACAAAGACATCATAGATAATTCTCTTGTTAGGGGTTTTCTTAATTTATATTAGTTTAGAGTGATATGGAATACATTAGCAGAGCATACGTAGTGTGCATTTCATGAATGAGAGATTGAACGCTGCCACCATCTGACGACACAGTCTTTTTTGTCCTTAAACTTTATATATGTTAAATTACTGCAGGAAAGAGGCCTTGCAACTTTTGTCCACCTTTGCCTTATTAATGAAGACTTTTACATGACTAAAGATTTTTTTTTCTTTTCTTTTTTTTCTTGCTCTGGAGCTGGAAGTAATAAAGATGTGACTAAGCATGTATTTGCAACTCAGTTACTTGACCTTTCTACAACCCACAGCTACCATTAATGCCGCTTTGTAATGGAGACATTATCGTTTATTTAAATCTTCATTAGGAAACAATTATAAGAAGGGTTTTAGTATAGCAGTAAATTGATGTAGCCTTTAATTCATACTATAGATTGAGTGGATAAGCTTTCTGACTGTAATTAGAGTGAATTATAATCACTTCAGTTGGTTGACTCACTACTAGCAGAGTAGGGCCTATGATTGGTTCTTCACGTTTTTTTAGTTCACTTTTGATTTACATTGCTGCTAAATGCTATTTTTTAACTTAGTACAAAATGGCGTTACATTTAAAGTTGAGTGATACATAGTTTGTATTAATAAAAGAGGAGCTTTACGAAATAAGCTGGCACCTTAGCAACACTGTGCATCTACACTCTTTCTTTACAATTCAAGTGACAGAACTGCTCTTATAAAGTTGGAAATAGGTATTTTCATGCGTGGTTTAACAATGTAAATGGGGAGCATTTCCTTTTTTGCATATAATTAAATGGTCAACACAAATAGTTATTTTCAGTACCATTTCATTTTTATATATATTGTGAATGTTGCACAATGTTTCTTCTTAGGTTTCTCAAATGTGTTGTTTTCCTTATGTGCCATCTCTCTGCTTTAGGAGGGGTGTTTCTTTTGTCTTTTCCTACAAATTTTCTTTAAAGATACCATATGTTGCTTGATTAAATGTAAGTGTAGGGGCATCTCCTTTGAGTAAGGGAACTTCTGTTGAAATACCTTGTAAAAACATACTAATCTACTTTATTTGACAGTGAACTACGTGTATTTAAGTTTTACATTAGGTATTAAACACTTAGTGGGATCATTAAGGGTAAATTTTTTATTCTTTGCTGGACCTTCCCTTCCTTGATGTACCAGATTTTTTTTACTTCAGGCATAGAAGTAAGTGTTCTGTATGTCACAGTGCTCTGTAGGCACAGAATTAAATATGGCAAGTGGAGAGGAAAAATGGCAAAAAATAATAATACATCAGGCATGCTAACTTTGTATTTGTTTTTTTGTTGGTGTTTTTTTTTGTTCCCTGTCAACCTGCAGTGGATGATTCAGAGCCCTTACAAAGCTGCAACTTTCTTTGGGTGCATTGGCAAAGATAAATTTGGAGAGATCTTAAAGAAGAAGGCTGAGGAAGCTCATGTGGATGCCCATTACTATGAGCAGAGTGAAGAACCAACAGGAACCTGTGCTGCCTGCATCACTAGTGATAACAGGTCAGGGGCCTTTATATTTTCTGAAGATGTAAATCCATTCAGCATAGTATGTGGAGCCTAATTTGTTTAGAATATTTGGCCTTGAAAAATTGTGACTTGAATGATAAAGGACG
>VYZV01021979.1:295738-305966 GCA_013401275.1 Pandion haliaetus | reverse complement strand
CCCCGGGAGGCGGGTTGCAGTGCCCGCCGGTGCCTCCCCTCCCTGTCCCCGGGAACGAGGAAGCGGCTCCGGTCACTTTCAGCCGTCACTCGGCAGCGTAGTGCCCCGCTGGCACCATCCCCTCGCCCTGCATCCCCGGGTGTAGGGACCTGTCACCACCCGGGGAATGAGGGTGCTGGCTCTGGACATGGCTGGGCAGAGAGGAGGGCTGCCCCTGCCCCTGCTGCTGCTGAGCCTTGCCGTGTTGGACTTCACGCTAGGTAAAGGCTGGGCGGGATGCGGTGCTGTCTGTGGGGTGGGTGGTGGGTGCGGAGCATCGTTCCCCAGGATGGTGGGTGGCCCCAGGATGGCTTCACCCACAGAGGTGAAACACCGTGGGTGCTGTTTGCTCTCTGACATCACAGCCATGTCCCAGTGAGTGAACAGAGCTGCGCTTTGCAACACCGGAGCAACAAGCTTGGCTTTACTTCTTTTGCCTCTCAGATGTGTCTCTGTCTGGGCAGAGAAGACCTTGGTCCCAGCTGGACCCCCTTGGTGAACTTGGTCTCTGCTGGGCTCATTGCCTTTGCTATGACCTGCCCAGCAGCACCAAACACCCCTGCCCGGATGGCAGCACGACTGGGACGTCATGGGCCTGGAAAACTGCAAATGCCATCCTGATGTTTGCACTTGACACAAAGCAAGAACAGTGTTGAGCCAAGACCAGGGAATAAACCTGGGGCTTGTACCTCCTGCGAGCCTCGTGCTACAGCCATAGGTCCCCCCATCCTGCATCCCTCAACCCCCCGCAGAGCTTTTGTGGGTCACAGCACATCTCTAATAACTTGGCCCTGAGCTCCAAGCTGGGATTTGTTCCTCTGTGGCCCCCCTCTGTGGGGTTGGTTCCCCATTGCCATTATTTACACCTGGCGCTATCAGTTCCTGACTATCTGCAGCAGAGAGGTTTCTGTAAACTGCTGCTGCTGTGGTTCCAGCCCATCTCACGGTCACCAGTTCCTGCACAGCTTTTCTGGTCAGACAGGTTTGTCTGACTTCCTCCAGGGATGTGTGAAGGTGGTAGAACGGGTCTTAGTGCTGGTGCCTACAGCAGTTTCTGCCCTGAAACTGGCGATGCCCATGGCTTGTTCTTGCTTTGTCAGGCTGGGGGATTTATGTGACCTGCCTTGCCAACGATCACGTTGCCGTTCAGGTCATCCATGTGCTTCATCCATGCAGAATGGGGAATCCCCACTCCTGACAATCCATGGCTGATGCATAGCTCGGGGAGCTCATGCTGGTGGTGATGTGCAGCCATGCTCTCAGCCTTCCACCGCCAGCCCTTGTGTGCCTCACTCTCCCACCTCTTTGCAGGGACCACCGTCACAGATGTGACAGTCACCATGTACCCAACGCTCCCTTCCTCCTCGACACCCACAGAGACCATGGCACTGCTGCACAGCACCAACTCCACCACCACAGCCACCATCCGTCCCTCCAGCCCTGAAACCTCCACCCCAGAGGTGCTGACGGATGCCTTCGCAGCCAGCAGTGCAACACCTCACGGGAGCAGCACAGCAGCCTCCAGCATCACCACACCGCAGGCGAGGGGCAGCGCAGCCCGCAGCACTCCTGGGTCGCCTGCTGGCACCACGGTGCAGCCTGACCCCACCCCAGCAGGGCTGGGGCTCACCGCCGGCACCCCAACTCCAACCCCCATGTCCGTGACACCCAACTGTGCTGAGACGACCACCGTCACGTCTGTGGGGACCGGCACGGCCCTAGCTGTCAGCTCGTTTGGAACCGTTTCTCCCACGGCACCAGCACCGACAGCCTCTTTGGACGAGCCCTCGACGACCCCGTCAGACACCACGGCCACCCTCATTACCAGCACGGGTGTCCCCGGGAGCACCCCCGCCCCCAGCCAGCTGGCCGGTACCACCCCTCGTACCTCCACCCCGACAGCACCTGAGACCCCCAGTGCCGCCGCGGGTGAGTGCAGCCACGGAGCACCCGGGGGGCAGGGACAGGGTGACAAACCCCCGCGGGATCTCCCCTCCTGCTCCCGCCAGGCTGCTTCGCCCCAGCCCGGTCCACGGCCTGGTCCCCGCTGCTCCCCGCGCCCAGACGGGGCTGGCCGCCCCGTCACGCAGCGGGGACGAGGCGCTCCCTCACACCCCACGCTGCCCGGCGGGGACGGCGGCACCGGGCCCGGGCCTCGGGATACCGCGGCGCGGCGCTCCGGGGCTCACGCGGGGCGGGGCTGGGGGCGGGGAAAGGGCGGAGGGGCGTGGCCTGTGGTAGGGACGTGTCTGCCGTGGGTCGCTGGGAGGGGGGCGGGGCGTCCCCGCCCTGCGCTGGGGGTGCAGGTGGGCGNGGGGAAAGGGCGGAGGGGCGTGGCCTGTGGTAGGGACGTGTCTGCCGTGGGTCGCTGGGAGGGGGGCGGGGCGTCCCCGCCCTGCGCTGGGGTTGCAGCTGGGCGGCTGAGGCCCGGCGGCGTGGCTGTACCCCCGGCACTGCGACTGTACTCCGGCAGTGAGACTGTACCCCAGGAGCGTGGCTGTACCCCGGCAGGCCCCCCAGGCAGCCGTACCCTCGCAGTGCCCCTTCCTGGAAACCTGTGTCCCAGCAGTGTGACTGTATCCTGGTGGCTCTCCCAGGAACCTTTACCCCGGGGCTGCAGCTGTACCTTGGCGACACCCCTCTCTGTGCACCTCAACCTGGCAGGGAGACTGTACCCTGCCCCAGTGCCCCTGGCCATGCAAGTCCCCCCAGTGTCCCTGTACACCAGTAGAGAGACTGTATCCTGCCAGAGTACCTGTACCCTGGCCTAAAATGCCTATAGCATGAGAGGACCCCAGCAGAGTGCCTGTACCCCCGTGATGCCCTCAGCTCGCCTGTGCGCTGGCAGCGGGCAGCCTGTACAGCAGCAGGGTGGCTGTGCCCTGGCAGTCCTCCAGCGTGCCTGACTGCCTGTGTAGCGCCTGTACCCTGGCCCGGTGCCTGCAGGCGCCTCCGTCTGGTCTTGTCCCTGACCCTGAGAAGAAGGAAGCGGCTCCTGCTGTCAGCGGTGCGCTTCAGCCGTGACATGCTGTGACATGGGGAAGTGATGCCTGTACAGACAGCCCAGGGGACAAACCCTCGGCCTGGAGAACGCCCTTCCTGAGCGTCGCCTGTTCTCTCGGCCAGTTCCTCGAGCTCAGACAGAGCAGGCTGTTGTCTCCCGAGGGCGTCGGTGCTGGGAGCCGCCACTGAACATCACCGCTGTGGCGGAGCGCTGGGACGGTCCTAGGCAGCCTGGCTGCTTCCCTGGGCTTTTTTCCGTTGTCACCGTTCCCTCAGCAGGCACAGGACAGCACAGTCCCCGGCTGCAGGGACCTGGTCTGCTGCAGTCGTGGCCCTGCCGGCCTGCCCTGCCCACTGCTTGTGGCTGCTCTTGGGTCCAGCGGTGCAGCTGATGCCTGCTCGGCATTGCACCCGTCCCTGGGAGTGTCCATGTCGGGTGGAAATCCCCTCTTCGCTGCCAACACCTGAGGAGTAAAAGGACCCATCTGGATGCTCCTCCTCTGCCCAGCAAAGGAGACGCGGAAACCCCAGTGCCGGGCCTGTGGGGAGTGCTCGGAGTGGTGCCTGGGTGGGGGCATTGGCTCCCTCCCACCTGGACATGGCTGGGCAGAGAGGAGGGCTGCCCCTGCCCCTGCTGCTGCTGAGCCTCGCTGGCCTCACCGTGCCGCACCTCGCGCTGGGTAAGGGCTGGGCAGGATAAGATGCTTTCCGTGGGGCGAGTGGTGAGTGGGGAGCATCGTTCCCCGGGGTGATGGGGTGCTTCATCTGCAGCAGGTGCCTGTGGGGTGTGTGGGGTGAAATGCTGCGGGTGCTGTTTGCTGTTTGCTAAATGGGAAGGAGAGGTGGACTTACAGCTTCTCCTTTGTGTGAGGATGAAGCCCTTCAGTGCAAACACCCACCCGGGTATGAGCCGGGAGCAGACCTTTGCCCTTCTGCACATTATTATTTAACCAGCTGCTGCCTGCAGCAGCTCAAGGAGGGAGTGGCTGCCACAGGCTTTGGGAGATTCTGGTGGGGTTGGCTGAAAGCAGCTGGCAGCTGGTGGCTTGGTTCCCCATCCCCATGTAAGACGGGCCCCAGACTCACTGAGTTTGTTATGGGACCAGCAGGGAATCCATCCTGGCATCTCAACGCTGCCATCTTGCAGGCACCCCCTGACAGAGACCAAGGCAGCCAGGCTGTTTTGTGCATCCTTTTGGAAAGGGTTACAGATGCCTAGGCTTCCCCAAGGTACAGCAGGCTGCCACAGCACAGGGTCCATGCGGGCAGAGAGGATGGCCCTCCCACATCTCTCAACACCCCCACAGAACTTTTGTGTGTCACAGCATGCCTCTAAAGACTTGGCCCTGAGCTCCAAGCTGGGATTTGTTCCTCTGTGGCCCCCCTCTGTGGGGTTGGTTCCCCATTGCCATTATTTACACCTGGCGCTATCAGTTCCTGACTATCTGCAGCAGAGAGGTTTCTGTAAACTGCTGCTGCTGTGGTTCCAGCCCATCTCACGGTCACCAGTTCCTGCATGACTCTTCCTGTCAGAAGCATTTGTCTGACTTCCTCCAGGGATGTGTGAAGGTAGAACGGGTCTTAGTGCTGGTGCCTACAGCAGTTTCTGCCCTGAAACTGGCGATGCCCACGGTTTGTTCCTGCTTTGTCAGGCTGAGGGATTTATGTGACCTGCCTTGCCAACGATCACGTTGCCACATGCTTGATCCATGCAAGGACAGTGAATCCCCGCTCCCAATGCTCCATGGCTGATGTGTGGCTCTGGGTCCCTCAGGGAGCTCATGATGGTGGTGATGCTGTGCTATCCCCGGTGCAGCCGTGCTCTCAGCCTTTCACCGCCAGCCCTTGCACACCTCATTCTCCAACCTCTTTGCAGGTACCACTGCCACGGATGTGACAGTCACTGTGTCCCCGACTCACTCTACCTCCCCAACACCCATGGAGACCTCGGCACTGCTGCCCACCAGCACCTCCGCCACTGCAGCCACCGTCCCTCCCTCCAGCCCTGAAACAGAAGCCTCCACCCCAGAGAGGTCCAGCACATCACCAGGGACCGGCAGCACCTCTTCTCCCACCATGGCTCCTCCCACCGGACCAGCACCAACAGCTGCTTCGTCCGAGCCCTTGACAACCCCGTCAGACACCATGGCCACCCTTGATACCAGCACAGGGGTCCATGGGAGCAGCCCTGCTCCCAGCCAGCCGGCAGGGACCACAGCCAGAGCCACCCCTGGCATCTCCACCATGACCGTGGGGCCAGTCCCGGGCACCCTGACAGCAACTGAGATCTCCAGTGCAGCTACGGGTGAGTGCAGCTGTGGGCTGGCTGGAGGGCCGAGGCATGGTCAGGGTAACAAACCCTTGCAGGGATGCTGGGCATGTACTTGGGTGGCTTCATGTAGATGGCTTCATTTAGGCTCAGTCTGACCTCAGCTGTAGGAGCATCATGCATCTCTCTGCAGACAGTGCTAACATAACATTGCTTTGCCCAGGCACGGAGCCCTCTTCCCCTGCCACCGACTCAACTCAGACCCCAGAGGTTACCCTCAGCACCCCTGCAGACCTACCAACAACGCTGCCCGTCTGCCCCACTGACACGTCCAACACCAGTAAGTGCAGTGCCCCGTGGGCATTGCTGCCCCCTCAGCACTGGTGGCTTTGGGCTTCCAGGGTCCAGTGCTGGGGGTCCTGGAGCCCCACTGATTTTGCCATGCTCTCAATACGGGGCATTGATGCTCTGTGGGATGTGTGGTTTGCTGTATAGGTGGGGGTTGTTCTCCTGACAGCATAGGTGTCCATGACATGATTAACCTGAGAGGATGTCCCATGTCTGTGCCAGTGATCCTGGGGAGAGACCCCCAGACCCTTTGGTGCAGGCCAAGGTTCAAGGGCAATAACCAGAGCCGTGTTTTTTGTCCTTAGGTGCATCTCGCCTCTTTTTGTTGCTGCGGCTAACTGTCCCCTTGGACCTGGGTAACACCACAGTGCAGGAGCTGGTGTTGTCCAAGGTGAGGTGTGCTGGAGAGGTGAGCCCTCTCCACTTTGTATCTGCCAGTCATGGTCCAGCCAGCTGGGGAGGGGGTCAGGCAGCCAGTGGGAGGGGAACGGCTGGGTCTTACATTGAATGTCATCCAGAGCCCTTTCATATGAAGGGGGCGTGCTCCTTTGGCTGCTGTGGTCCAGGATCAGGCCCCTCCTAGGTGGGGAGTGGGGGTAGGAGACCCCCTCCAGCATGGTTTGATGGCTGTCCTCTCCCCCCAGCTCTGCAGGGACCTGCAGACGGCATTCCCATTAGCTGGCCTGGCAGTGGAGTGGCGAGGGCACAGGAGGACCTGACCGCTGCTCCTCACCTGGTCAGCACTCGTGTATACTGGCAAGTCTTCTGCTCCCGGCTCCTCACTCCACAGCGGTGCAGCCCTTCGGGGTAACCTGTACAGCTCCCCTTGTGCTGGGTCCCCCCCATCCTTCACTGCACACCCTCAGAGGACCCCCAGTGCCTCCCATGGGCTGGGGTGCCCCTGCCCCTTCCCACAGCCTGTCTGTAGAGCCTGAGCCCTCCCACCATGCTGCACCAGCCGTGGGATCCCCCCAGTGCTGCTGTGGGGCTGGGACGAGGGGACTCTGCAGTGGCTGGGCTTTTACAGCTGGGACTGAGATGGCTCAGCCACAAAAGCCACCCTGGAGACCGATGGATGAGAGAAAGGAGACCTGGAGCCCCTGGTACTGCTGTGCCCAGGGCACTCGAGGGCTCAGTGCTGGTGACCTCTGTGGTTTGCAACTCGGTGAGGCTGCGGTGAATGAGGTCTTCAAGAGATGCTCCATGACCGCTTCACATCCAGAGCGGGCCAAGATGGAGCCTGGGGTGGCTCTGGGAAGGAGGCAGGAGAGGAAAAGAGTCCCCCTTTCCCACCTGAGCCCCATCCCAGGTCCAGCTGAGCTCCTGAGTCCTGCAGCGCAGAGGGGGAGTGAAGCCAGAGCCTGGCACACCGGCTCTCCCCAGCTTACCTACAATATTGCTGACAGAGGAGCACACTCATGGCAGCTCGGGCTCGTCAGTAAAGGGAAATCCCACATTTTCAGTGGCAAAGATGATGCCTTTTTTTTTTCTCTGAATTGCCTTCCCCCGTTTTCAGCTTTGCCATCTAGCAGAGGTACAGGCAAGAAAATAATGGCTGAGTCCCAAAAGCTTCGCAGCAGAGTCAGGCTCAGGGCTGTCCCCTCCCGGCAGGGGCTGGTGCAGAAGTTCCCAAGGATGGCTTGGCACCTCGACAGGCTGGGGGTCCCCCCTTTTGTGCTCTCTGCCTCATGACACCCCATGGCTGCCAGGGCAGCTCTGCTCACTATGGGGCCGTGGAAATCCCGTGGGCTGTGCTCCTTCCCTGTTTTTTTCCAGTCCCCACCTAAGGAGACAGCCACAGCGTCTGCCCCCCTGCAGCAAAGTCATTTATTAACTGATTAATTAGCCAGATAAAATCCAACTGAAGCAATTATTAGCCTAAGCAAGTCACCTCGCCTGGAGATTGAAAACTGAAATAATTAGCAAAATAGCTGTGTTGCTCGTCAGGTGTTACTTTTGGCTGATCCTTGCTCGTTGCTGGCAGCCTGTGCTGCCCTTGCACAGGGAGGGCTGGGAGGGGGCACATGGGGCTGTGGGATGCCAAGCCCAGGGATGGCTTCTGGGCCCCCCCAGGGTTGTCACCTGGCTTGGAAGAAGCCAGCAGCCAGACAGGATGGGGAAAGTCATCCTGGGATCACCTGACTGCCTGCCGGCTCGCAGGGGCTGGGAGAGGCTGGGCTGGGGCTGGAGGCTGAGCCCAGGCAGCTCATCAGGATGCTCCCATTTGAGATACCCCTTGCATCCCAGGGTTGCCCCTTTGCTCTCTAAGAAGCTGCCTGGCTTTTGGGGGCTTGTTGGAGCCATCGGCACCAAGAGAGGGCCCTTAGCGCCTGGGCAGAGAGCTGGGGAGCAGGGCATAGCCTACCGGAAGGGGTCCCTGAGCCAGATGCCTGATGGGGCACTGGGAAAGAAATCCTCGTGCTCTGCCTACGCCATGGAGCTGAGCCAAGAGTCCTCCCACACCATGTCCTACTGGGCTGCTTTCTCCGGCTGTTGAATCCATAACTTCAGGCCCCAGGACATGGCCGGGGGCCAAGGCCAGGGTAATGGAGCCAAACTGCGTCACAATGGGAGGAAAAGGTCCTGAAGTTCTGGGATGAAAAGGTGACCGGGGTACTTCTGTCCCCTGCTGGCATGGCTGCCTTCCACTGTTACCGTGGTCAGGGGGCAGTGGGGAGGAGAAGATGCTCCAGTCCCACAGAGCCCCTCTGCCCCCCAGCCTGGGAGGGAGAAGAGAGATACAGTGGGGGGATGTGGCTCCCGTGGGGATGGTGGTCACTGCCCAGGTGTTGGGGACACGGAGGGAGTTCTGACAAGCTCCTGATGCTGCCCATGCTCTCTGCGCCCACCAGCCTGGAGGATGCTGGCCACCACCTTCACCCCACAGCTGCTTGCCTGCCATGGACCCCTGACCAGAGGGTCCTTGGGAGGTCAGATCCAGGTCCTGCTGCTTTCCCAGACTGTAAATCAGTTCTCAGCCTCTTTGCCATAAACCTCTCCCATCTATCAGCATTGTCCAAAGGAGCAGACCCTGTGCCCAGCAGGACTGTCACCTTCAGAGGGCCCAGCAGCATCACAGGGCATGTGTCTCAAGTCCTTTGTGGCTTAGGTGTCCCCCTCCCCTTCAGACCCTTGTGGCTATAGCCCAGCTTCTGCTGTCCGACAGGAGGGTATTGCAACACACCTGACTTGCCAAGTCATCCAGAACCTGCAGGGTTGATGGATAACCTGTTTCCTCCCCCTGCCACCCCTGAGCCCTCTCCAAATGCCCTTGCCAGGAGGCCAGAGCAGTGCTGGTAGGAGATGCTGGGATCTCCACAGGGCTGGAACAACCAGCCCATTAATTCCAGGAAGGCTGATAAGGCACTCTGTTGTGCCATGCTGTACCGTGCTGGATGGTGCAGAGTCCCTCAGTGCTGGGATTCATGGCATTGCCCCCCAGATGGGGGGTTCCTGAGGGGCTCTGGTGCCTATATGATGCTTTGGTCCTTGATAACTGCAGATGATGGTTATCCTTGCAGGAGCCGGTGGCTTGCCAGGACCTTGGTTTCAGGTGTAACAGAAGGATCAATGAAAAGCCCCTTCCCAGGGTGGGAACAGGGCACCATCTTCAAGATGAGGGATGACCCACGGTGGCTGCAGGCTTTCCTGGAAGGGTGTGCCAATGCCAGAGCAGAGGGATGAGCTTGGTTTGTCACCCCCATGAGTCTGCTGGAGGAGCAGGGAGATGGGGCTTTTTGTGGACAGCACGGGCAGGAGTCACAGGCACGAGGGTCTCCAGACAGTGCCAGTCCCAGTGCACCACAGGCAGGAGCTTGCAGGCAGGCTGAGGGCGAGGTGGGCTGGAAGCACCTTGCTTCGGTGGAGTTATTTTCCCCTATGCTGAGCAGCACATTTGCAACAATCCCTGTGGTTCCCACCATGTTTTGCACCTCAAACACCACCTGGAACAACTCTCTCCAGCGTCAGCACATATTCCCCGTCTGGGTGGCTCTCCAAAGCCATACGGCATCGTCAGCACAGGTAGGAACGACTCTCCCACAGTGGGTTTGCATCCCTCTAATCCTCCATCAGCCCAGGTGTGGCGGCCACTCAGGTGGGCGCTGGCTGGGCGGTCACCCTGTGATCTGCAATGCTGGTTGCACGGGCCACCAATGCACCTTCCTCCCCCCCCGCACTGGTATTTGCAGTGGGCAGGCATTCGTTCCGGGCGAGCGGTGCTCTCACCTGATTTACGGTCTGTACCCTGTTCCTGCTGCCAGGGGTAATGCGTGGGTTTACAGGATGGGGTTTCATCAGCCGTGACTTGGCCTCCCCTGGCATTTCCCCCATCAACACTGCCCAGCCGGTGGGCTGGGGTGTCACTCGGTGTGCCCTGCCACTGCTGCCTGCCTGATGGAGGCCAGCTCTGGCGGGACACTGTGTACTGCCTAACACCCCTAATAACACTTTGCAGGAGTTGCCTGGGGGCATTTCTGGTTAAGAAGCGTTTAATTGATTACAAAACCATGTAGTGGTGGGGGTTTGCATAATGATGTTCATGGGGGAGCTGGCAGAGTTTTCAAGGCG
>VYZV01021979.1:261962-295710 GCA_013401275.1 Pandion haliaetus | reverse complement strand
GGGGGGGGTGGGGTGGGTGGAGTGGGAATTGCTGCTCCAGGGAAAGGGGAGAAGGAGAGACATAGGGGTGAAGTGACCCAGGGGACCCCCATAGCAGGTGAGGGGGTCTGGGGCTGCACCTTTTCCTGCTCCAGCCTCTGGGAATGCTGGTCCCATCTTGCAGAGGCGCTTCCCTGGCCCATTCACCCCCTCCCAGCACCCTGGCACTGCTGTGCCTGTACTGAGGTGCAGGTTTAAAACTCTGCTGGGGCATGCTGAGGCTCTAGACAGGGATCCCCAGTGCTCCCAGTTGCAGCTGAGCACTGGGGGGCTTGGCTGACACCCCAGGGCCTGCCCCCAGCTACACCTCTCCCTGCTTTATAGCCTGCCTCTGCTCCTGTGGAAGCCTTGAGCCAAGTGGGGACTTGCATCCTGCCCTGCCCTGGGCTGAGACACAGCTCAGCTGGTGATTTTAGTGCCCATCATGTCCTCGTAGGCATGGTGGCACCAGCTGGCATTGCCTGTCACCACCACCTGCTGCTCTGTGGCCTCCTCCTCTGCACGGGAGCAGGTCCTTTGGGGTCTGGGGGGTGGCTGCCATGCTACTGTTGGCAGTGCCACGCACTGCTCTGGGCTCAGCTTTGCCAGCTGGTGCTAGTGGCCCAGGGAGCTGCACTGGGCTGTGCCCGGGTCCCTGGGGGGACTGGGTCCCTGCAGATAGGTCTTTGGGTAACCCCCAACCCATGCGCCAGCTTTGCTTGGGAAGGGGAGGGCTCGGCAGGAAGGGAATGGTGACAGGAACATTGGAGGGAAAGGACCGGGGGCGGGAGGGGACGGCAGCTGTAACCTGCCTCCTTCTGCCATCCCTATAAATAGGAGGGAGCAGGAGCAGGATTGCACCTGCGGGACTCCAGCTCTGCAGGAGAGGCAGGCAGGGAGGTAGGGAGGGAGGGACGGACGGAGTTGCTCCTCACTGCTCTCGCCTCCCTTTGAGCTTCCCATTGCTCTGCCTGTGTGGAGGCCTGAGGCATGGGGACGAGGGAATGGACATTTTCCACCTTCGTGGGATGCTGCATATGGATTCTGCATGGTACGTCCTGTATTTTTCTGCTAGCACACATGATATCTGAGCCCTTGCAGGGCATGGCAGGTATGCTTGTGAGATGCTTTTCCCTCCTGGCTGCACTGGAAACTCCTCTTAGGACCAGTCCTTGCAACTACATTGCAGCCAAAGACCTAGAAAAGTGTTTTACAGGACAGGCATCACCCTGAGGGGCTGGTTGCAGGCATGGACCCGTGGGAGAGGCGAGAGACCAGCCCAAGAGCCTGTGTGCAGCCATGTACCCCTCCAGCAAGGAAGCCAAGAGAAGCCAGCTGGCAGAGCGGGGCTCCAGGGATGCTCCCACCCCTCCCACATCCCAGGGAAGAGCAAACGCTTGTGCTTCGTGCTGGGGTCTCTCTTGCACAAGCTTCCCGTGAATGGGCAGCGTGGGGTAGATGGTGTTTCCTGCTCCGCATGGAAGAATTAAGATAGAATAAGGTTTTACTGGGATGGACTGAGCCAAACTAACCTGGGGGGATTTGACGGATGCGCTTTGTTTTTCCTGAGATGGGGAGGGAAGTGGCTGAGCTCCTCTGGCTGAGGAGGGGGCCTGGGGGTTGGTACAAAGAGCTTATTTCAGCCAGGGAAGATGGTGAGGAAGCAGCCTGCTGGGAGGGGTAGCGGGGGCTGGAGGAGGATGGACCTCTTGAGGACTGGTCTGGCATAGGAGATAATGTTGATTAATGACTCTGGCACAAGTTATCTGCAAGCTAATGAGCCGAGCCCGCGGTGAGGTTGGAGGCACCTCTGCTGCAGGGGGATCTGGCTGCCTGGCAGGGGGAACCTGAGGAACCGGAGCACTGGGATGGGGAACAGGCTTGGGCTGTTGGGCTGTGGTGGAATCCTGCTGGGTCTCGCCCTCAGGGCGCCCTTCGTCTCCCCTAATTGCAGCCACCTAAAGCCAAGTGTCAGCAGATCTGCCCAGCTCCTCCTGGAGCCAACAGCGGCAGCTTGGTCTCCATAGACACCCCCTGTCCTAAAAATAAGACTGGGTGAAACATCACCCATGGGTGCCAGTGAGTGCTGGGAGAAACCTGCGATGTGGGGTGGTGTCTCCTTCTCCTTTCAGTGAAGCTCCTGGATGTGGGGCAGGATTTTGGCAGCAGGAGGAGGGAGCTGTAAGCAGGGCTTGGTTCTGGGAGCTTGTGAATATTCCCTCCACGGGCAGGGAACCCCTGGTGCCTGCGCCCAGCTAGGGGCAATCAGGACAGGGGCTGGAACAGGCAGGCTCCCACCCTGGGAGAGATTTAATGAACCTACTTTAACTACAGAGGGTCAGAAGCCATTTACAGTTGGGGAATGTTTCACCAAGCCCTGGTTGTCCCATTTGCCAAAGGGCTTTGCGTAAAGTGTATTTAAATGGCCCTCAGACACCTNCCCCACCCCCACCCCCCAGCTCTGCAGAAGCAACTTTGCTCGGGGCTGTCCCTACAGCAAGGCAAAGAGGGCTGAGGGCTGTCCTTGGGCAGCAGAGCTCCACAGACATCCCTGGAGCTATGCACTAGACTTACTGATCCTCAGCTCTTCCCAGTGGCCAGGCGATACCACCCCCAGCATAACTGGGCTGGGTTGCAGCGGCTGCCTTTGCCTTCGTGCTTGCACCAGCATCTCTCCCTGACCTGTGATGAGTTGTGTCCTGTCTCAGCTGGTGGCTGCTGATGCTGGGGATGCAAAGGTGCTGTGTAGTGCTGTGCCTAAGGCAGCCCAGGCTGCACTCCTTGGGTCTTAAATCAGAACTTGTAAGGCTGTGGGATGAGGCAGTAGGGTTTAAGAAGGGGCGGGATCTTCCTGACCCTCAACTGGAAGAGATATGCAGCTGAGCCTGGCAGGCTGCTGGCTCTGGCACCTGGTGTAATGCTCTGCTTTGTGCTTCTCTGCAGGGCTTGGGGCTGCTGCTGCCACCATCCCTGTCACCACTGAGGGGCTCTTTGCTGTGGGGACAGCTTCTCCCACCGTGTTGGAGAGTGAGGGGCCCCGTGCCCTGGTGACAGGCACTGCGGAGACAAGGACTGTGGCAGCCAATGCTGAGATAGCTGATAGCATCCTCGTGGGGAGTCCGTCGAGCCCGTCCTCCCCTCCCGGGCCTGAGCCAGATGCTTTGGTGACAGTGGCGAGCGACTATGGCACTACAGTACCAACTTTGACGAATGTGACCAAGCCTCTTAACGCATCTCAGGATATTGAGAGGGGTTCGGCCGCTCCTGCTGCAGCCACAACTGCTGCCGCCATCTCTGCACAGCACCCTGCTGTCACCCCAGAAGCAGAGCTTGATGTAACAGGGACAGTTCCTGATGCCCTCCTGGGGACCACCCCTCTCTTTGTACATGTGAAGGAGGACATCTTCACGGCCGTGACCAGAGAAGGAGCAGATCTAGACCCCACTGCCAATGCTGTGTCCCTCCCCACCACTCCTCCACTAGCAGCCTCCTGGGGGGCACAGCCAACTGCTGACAGCCCTGTGGGTGCTGGTGTCACTGTGCTGCTGAGCCAAGGGCTGACCACAGCCACGGGAGCAGTTGAGGAAGGCATAACCCTGCCTGTGGATATCCAAAGCGAAGCCAGTGCCAACTCCTTGAGCCCCAGCCCTGGCACTGGGGGGCTGCTTACGACCCAGCAGGATGGGGTGGCGAGCGGGGCCATGAGCATCACCCCAGAGCCAGTGGGAGAAAAGGCCCCCGCTGCTGAGGAAAGTCCTTTGGCTTTGGTGCATGGAGACACGGGAGATGCAGTAAATGGTGAATTCAGCACGTTCGGCTCGTTCCACCTGCCTCCAGAGAGCCCAACAGTGTCAGGAGCAGTGGGAAACCCAGGGGAGCCCTCCGTCCTCCCTGCCCAGGCAGCGCTGAGCCCAACCACTTTGCTGTCACCGGCCAGCGGTGGAGATGGGGATGGGCAGGGAGCTCCTGGGGTGTCATCAGAGGCTCCTGGTTCAGCTCCGTCACCTGCAGCTAGCGAGGCACCCATGGCACCCAAGGCAACAGGGGACATGGCCACCACACTGCTGGTTCCCACTGATGCACAGAGTGACACGAATCCCCCACTCCCAGCCACTGCGCCGCCCACAAGGGATGTGGGGGCTGTGGGTCTGGCCAAACCATCCCTGCAGCCTGCCCCATGGCAGACCCCCACCGGAGAAGAGCCACCGCTGCTTGCTGCTACTCTGCCATCTCCCACGGACACCCCCAGCGCTCCTGGGGCTGCTTACCCACCCTCAGGGGCTGGGGCCAGCACCCTGCCTGCACCTGATGGTGGGGCAGAGAGACCAACAAGCCCCGACCTTGCTGCTGCCTCAGGAGCACCCATGTCTCAATCTCTCGGGGAGTCACAGACATGGGGGATGGCAGCTGGTGCTCCCCAGGGAACTGATGGACCTGGCACTGGCTTGAGTTCAGCTTCAGATGCCCCCATCCCAGCATCTTTTGTACCTGAAGGACTTGCACGGCCCACTGCTGGGGTACAGGGTCAGGGGCCCGAGGGTGCAGGGGGTACGGCACAGGCAGGAGGTCCAGGGGATGGCAGTCCCTCTGCAGATACCCAGAGTGACATGAGTCCTTCAGCCTTCAGCGCTCAGCAGGATCCAGCTAACACTGGATTGCTGCCTGTAGGAGGAATAGGAGCTTTGGTGAATGCTGACCTGTCCCCTCCATCAGCTCTCGGGGACGGAGCAGCCCCAGCACTGGGACAAGTGTCCCCATCTGGTCCTGCACCTCCTGGCAGTGCTGGGCTGGAGCCTGGCCTCTCAGGGGCAGAAGGTCCAGGGCACCTGCCCGGTGAATCCACCAGCACTCCTGGAGCTGCGGCCAGCCTCGTGTCTGGGGCAGAGACAGCAGCAAACCTCAACCCCGGTGCTGCCCAGGGAGAACCCATGTCTCCGTCCTTCGGGGGGTCACAGCCATGGGGGATGGCAGCTGGTGGTCCCCAGGGAGCAGGTCTGCCTGGAGCCAATGGACCAGGCACGGGCTTGACTTCGGCATGGGATGCCCCCAGCTCAGCAGCTTATGGACCAGCAGAACCCCCATCACCTGCCCTTGGGGTCCAGCTTGGCACAAACCTGGGGCTTCCAGCAGCAGAGGGGCATGGAACCGGAATGATGGAGCCGGTGCTGGGAGGAGCAGGCAGCGGGACTAGGTTTGAGCCATCCCTTAGCTCCACTGCAGGCAGTGGGATGGCAGCTGAGATGGATCAACTGCCTGGTGAAGGTTCCTCATCCAGTCCTGCCTCTCCCAGTGATGTGGTGACAGCATCCTCCGTTTCAGAGGATGATGGAGCAGGATCCATGCCAGCTGCAGGCCCTGGCCCTGACAGCTTGTCCCTGTCCTCTCCGGACAGTGAAACTGGCCCAGCACTTGCTCTGGTGCAGGGGGCTGAGAGCACAGGGGATGCGGAACAGGCAGGAAACCCAGAGAGTGAAAGTCCTTACATGGAGTCAAGTCCTTCAGCCTTCAGCACTCAGTGGGAAGCTGCTAACAATGGAGAGCTGCCGGCAGGAGAAACAGGGGCTTTGGTGAATGCTGACCTGTCCCCTCCATCAGCTCTCGGGGACGGAGCAGGAACAGGAGCAGCCCCAGCACTGGGACAAGTGTCCCCATCTGGTCCTGCACCTCCTGGCAGTGCTGGGCTGGAGCCTGGCCTCTCAGGGGCAGAAGGTCCAGGGCACCTGCCCGGTGAATCCACCAGCACTCCTGGGGCTGCGGCCAGCCTCGTGTCTGGGGCAGAGACAGCAGCAAACCTCAACCCCGGTGCTGCCCAGGGAGAACCCATGTCTCCGTCCTTCGGGGGGTCACAGCCATGGGGGATGGCAGCTGGTGGTCCCCAGGGAGCAGGTCTGCCTGGAGCCAATGGACCAGGCACGGGCTTGACTTCGGCATGGGATGCCCCCAGCTCAGCAGCTTATGGACCAGCAGAACCCCCATCACCTGCCCTTGGGGTCCAGCTTGGCACAAACCTGGGGCTTCCAGCAGCAGAGGGGCATGGAACCGGAATGATGGAGCCGGTGCTGGGAGGAGCAGGCAGCGGGACTAGGTTTGAGCCATCCCTTAGCTCCACTGCAGGCAGTGGGATGCCAGCTGAGATGGTTCAACTGCCTGGTGAAGGTTCCTCATCCAGTCCTGCCTCTCCCAGTGATGTGGTGACAGCATCCTCCGTTTCAGAGGATGATGGAGCAGGATCCATGCCAGCTGCAGGCCCTGGCCCTGACAGCTTGTCCCTGTCCTCTCCGGACAGTGAAACTGGCCCAGCACTTGCTCTGGTGCAGGGGGCTGAGAGCACAGGGGATGCGGAACAGGCAGGAAACCCAGAGAGTGAAAGTCCTTACATGGAGTCAAGTCCTTCAGCCTTCAGCACTCAGTGGGAAGCTGCTAACAATGGAGAGCTGCCGGCAGGAGAAACAGGGGCTTTGGTGAATGCTGACCTGTCCCCTCCATCAGCTCTCGGGGACGGAGCAGGAACAGGAGCAGCCCCAGCACTGGGACAAGTGTCCCCATCTGGTCCTGCACCTCCTGGCAGTGCTGGGCTGGAGCCTGGCCTCTCAGGGGCAGAAGGTCCAGGGCACCTGCCCGGTGAATCCACCAGCACTCCTGGGGCTGCGGCCAGCCTCGTGTCTGGGGCAGAGACAGCAGCAAACCTCAACCCCGGTGCTGCCCAGGGAGAACCCATGTCTCCATCCTTCGGGGGGTCACAGCCATGGGGGATGGCAGCTGGTGGTCCCCAGGGAGCAGGTCTGCCTGGAGCCAATGGACCAGGCACGGGCTTGACTTCGGCATGGGATGCCCCCAGCTCAGCAGCTTATGGACCAGCAGAACCCCCATCACCTGCCCTTGGGGTCCAGCTTGGCACAAACCTGGGGCTTCCAGCAGCAGAGGGGCATGGAACCGGAATGATGGAGCCGGTGCTGGGAGGAGCAGGCAGCGGGACTAGGTTTGAGCCATCCCTTAGCTCCACTGCAGGCAGTGGGATGGCAGCTGAGATGGATCAACTGCCTGGTGAAGGTTCCTCATCCAGTCCTGCCTCTCCCAGTGATGTGGTTGCAGCATCCTCCGTTTCAGGTCCAGCCAGCCCGAGTGCCCTCGGAGGAGTGAGTGGTGCTCCTGGAGCTCTGCAGCCTTCCCTGGGTGCTGGGTTTGTGGTCCCTCCTTCTGCACAAGGGGTAGGTGAAGCAGCTGGTGATGGGGGGTCCCCAGAGCAGTCCCAGGCCACTGTCAGAGAAGGACCAGCTGGTTCAGGAGCCCCTGATGGACAAATGGGAGCTTTGCTGCAGTCTGCATCTGCTTCCCCATCTATGGAGGGGTCTTCATCACCTGGGACAGCTGGCAAGGCTGCTAATGGAGCAAGCCTTCAAGGAGCCGATGCAGCTGGCAGTGGCTTGAGCACAGGCTTGGAGGCTGCCGTCCCTGAGGAACACCCTGTGTCTGCCCCCAGCATCCAGACTGGTGCTGATCTTGGACTTTCTGATGCAAAACTGAGCCAAGTCAATGTGGTGGAGCTGCCTGGAGGAGCCTTGGTGAACCGGGGAGCTTCCCTTGGTGCCAGCCTGGGAGAGGGCACAGGAGCCATCATACAGATCGCGTCTGGACCACTGGCACCGTCTGCCCTCACCTCCCCCCAGGAGATGCAGCCCCTGGTCCCCGTGGCTCCAGACAGCAGTGGTATCTCTGACAGCACGGCTACCTCGCTGGCTGCTTCTCTGCTTCTTCCTGGGCACGGGCTGAGCTCGGGGCTGGCACCCAGCGGGGACCCCAGCTCTGCCACCGGCATCCAAAGTGGGGGCAGAGCCCTGGTGCCAGGGGCACTGGGTAGGCCAGCAGGAGATTCTGGAGGTGCTCAGATGTGGTCTCTTGAAGATGAAGTGGCCTCAGGGATGCCTGCACCTTTGGGAGAAGCATCCCCCCTCGCCCTTGCATCCCCCAGTGCTGCCCTGGCACTGCCTTCTGCTCCAGAGAGACAAAATGCTGTAGTGGGGGTGTCCGCCAGCCCTGGGCTTTCCACTCCGCTTTCGGCACGTGAGTCGATAGCGGGGTCCTCTGCAGGGGGAAGGGGAGAGCTGGGGGCTGCCATGCTGGGGGGCCCTGCTCTGGTCGTGCCTCCCCACCAGCTGGGAAGCCCTGGAGCCCCCTCCAGGGATGCTGACAGCCCCATGACTGGGAAAGCAAGTGCTACGCTCCACGGAGCAATGGCAAGGCAAGGGGACATGGCTCAGCTCCTTCCCAGCACGACTGAAGCCAGGGCAGGTGTGGAGACCCCTGCTCACTCCCTGCTGGGGGGAAGCCCAGGGCTCCCTGGCCTGCCTTCCACTGGGATCACTGCTGGCAGCCCCGGATCAAAGACCCCGGGGCCAGGACCTGCTGGTGGCTTGTCAGCTGCTGCCCCGCAGCCATTCTTGGGCAGTGCGCTGACTACCAGCCTGGCAAATGGACCCCCTGCCGCCAGTGGGTCAAGCCTCCCCGCAGACCTCCCAGGCCAGGGAGGAGCCGGGGGGGGGTCCCCAGCCACGTCACGCCCAGCCGTGTCCTGCAGTCCAGCCACTGCCAGTCTGGCCCCACCAGCCCCCCTCCCCAGGGGCAGGGATGTGCTCCCCAGGCCAGGAGCAGCCACTGTCACCTCCCGCGCATCGTCCCCCATGTTTCCAGCTCTGCCAGGAGCGCCGGCGGCTGCCCCAACCCCACTGCCAGGCCCTGCAGGTACGTGATGCTTGCAGAGCAGCCTGGGTGGGAGGACCATATCTGGCCTCCTGACGGACCGTCCTGGGGGACATTTGGTGCCCAGAGACCAAGGGGGCTATTTAGAGCCAGGACCCCTGGAGGAGATGCACGATGAGGAGCTTCTGCACATGAGCTTGCATTTTTGGCAGACTGAGCCTGCCTTTAATTATGGTCCCATCAACTGGAAAACCCATCCCCTCCAAATGCTTTTTTTATTTAACAGACATAAATAGAGAGCTGGAGGCTGTAAACATCTCTAGAAAGAGCTGTGGGTGTTTAATTCCCTGCTGTCCCCCTACCATAGTCCCGTACAATGTTTTTCTCCTAACAGCAGTCCTTCAGCGTGGCGCCCCAATGGGGCTGGAGCAGGAGAGGACAGTGACCACAAAGGCCATCACAGCAGGTTTAAGGCAGCTGTGTACGTGTAAGGCAGTGAAAGGGGTGGGAGCAAGCTTCTGCAAGGGCAGGTGACATGTAGGGTGTCCCAGGTGGCTACTGGCAGTGTCCACCCATCCTCCTGCTGCCCAGGCTGTGTCCCCTTAGAGGCAAAATCATTTCTGTCCTTCAAGTTTTTGGCACAGACCAAAGGCTTTGCTTTAAGTGTGTTTTGGGGTTGGGTTTTTTTGTTTTCTTTTCCAGTTGCAGCTGTGCCCCTCTATGGGTATGGAGCAAGGGAAAATGATCGGCAGTATGTGGAAAGGAGGGTGGATTTTAATTCTCCACTTTTCAAGCCCGAGACTGGATTCCCGTTTGGGAAAACCTTGCGCAACTCTCTCTATGTGAGTCTACCTTGACGTGACTTGCTGTTGGGCAAGTGGCCATCCCCCAAAAACCTGGGGGAGGCACCAGGTGCCTGAGATGGGACCCTTGCAGGGGCAAATCAATTGGGATGCTGCCAGGGTCTGTTTGCAGCAGGAGGTGGCTTTGTGACGGTGGCTGGTGGTGGCCTTCCTTGGGTGTTGTTCAAAGTGGGCTTGGAAATGGGAGGGCTGCCGCTCCTGTGTTGGGTAAACGCACCGGTCCTGTCCTCACCTGATGGAGGGATCCCTCTTCTCAGTTTACAGACAATGGACAAATCATTTTCCCAGCCTCAGACAACAGCATCTTTATGTACCCCAACCCTCCTCCCAGCGGCTTCAACGGCCACGAGGAGGTTCCAATGATCGCCGTGTTTTGGGACAATGCTGACTTCTCCAGAGGCGTTGGCACCACCTTTTACCAGGTGAGTGAAGCCACCTGGGTGCATGGTTTCATAAAACACCTTTTGATGACAAACTTATCACCTATTCTGTGGAGGCCCCCTGAGACATGTCCTTGATGGAGCCCATGAGCAGTGTTTCCCTTTTCTGGGCCAAATCTAAGAGCTGCTGGTCCTGTGTGTGTCACCTCTTGAGCCATCCAAATCTCATCCAGACACCTAGCCGCAGTGTTCCATGCATGACACCAATCTAGACCTGACTTTGCCCTACGGGGAGCTAACGCAGATGTGGGTGTACCCAACCCACAGGAGTTCCTCACCCTTAACACGGCCAAGCCTCCGTTCGTGCGTGACGTGGAAGCAAAGGTTCGGCAGTACATGAGGTCCTCCTACTCCGCAGCCTGGACCCTGAAGATCACCTGGGAGAAGGCACCTGCCTACGCAACACGGACTGACATCCGGAGGGTAAGGGGCTGATGGAGCTCAAGGGCTTGTTGTGTGTCAGAAAAAACCCAAGACCCACGGGTGATCACCTTGTTTGTGCCTGGAAATAATAACCAGTTTTTTGAAAAAGGTCAGTCTTGAAGACTTTTGCCAAAAACGACTGGGCTGTGCCCATGTTTTGGTAGGTTTTCAGGTTTTTTGGGGGACATCTTTAGTTGAACTCTCCCTGCTCCATAAAATGTTTCCCTTTAATGTGCTGGGACTTTATTGTGCACCAGAAACAATGCTTTTCAGGAGCATAAAACTGGGTGAATTTGAGGCTTCTCATGGAACAGCATCAAAGTAACATCATCACATTTTCCGTGCAAAATGAGAACCAGCCCAGGCTGCATTTGCCTTGCACATCAGGACCTTAGCCTTGCTGTCCCCCAGCGAGCGCTGACCCACACCCCTAAGTTTAAACCCAGCAGCTTTGCTTGCTTTCTTACCTGTCCACAACGCTTCTCCCCAGACAATCACATACCAGGCTGTCCTGACCACTGATGGCTTCAGGTCCTACGTCCTGATGCTGTACCAGGAGGGAGGCATGCAATGGGATTACACCAGGCTCGCTGCCACCAACGTGCTCATCGGCTACACCAGGTACAGCAGGCTTGGCACCCAGCCCCTGCCTCCTCCGAGCACCGGGCTGCATCCCACCCCCAGCTCTGGCTGGTTTAATCTTTCCCGTGTCCCATGAAGTGCCCTGAAAGGAAGAGGACAGCCCAGATGGGGTCTGCACACCCATATAGACTAAGATATGGGGCTCTCGCAACCAAATTTGCCCCATTAGTGGCTGGATCATGCTGCAGCATGCTGACCTGCTGGGCTGTGCTTGCTGTAGGATCCACACATCTCTCTGGGGTCCCAGGCCCACAGCATCCTGGTAGTTTGGGAGGAAGGAGTGAGGAATAGGGGAAGTTTGCTGAACTTTGCACCAGTTGAGGGAAGGGATTTCCGCCACTTGGCTGCAGCAGTTGCTTCCTGCCTCCTCACATTACGTCTCACCCTGTGCACGCTGTCTCTAGGGTTTGCTCATTAGCTGCTTGCTGCAGCTGGGTAAGAAGAACGTGGCCGGGACGGAAAGTGCAGGCGGCACAGGCATGTGTCTGCGTGTGTGCTTGCCTGTGCACGACCACTCATGGGTTTCTGCTCTGTATAGCCCTGCAAGATGCTGGAAACCATGGAAGCTTCTTGCAGGGGTCTCAAGATGTCCACGGGTTCAACCCATGATGCAGCAAGAACATTTGCAGCATCCACCCAAAACAAACCACACCCTGTAGAGAGGAGGCAGTGGGCTGGGGGAGCTGGTGCCTTTGCCCTCCTGTCCCCAGAGCTGCGATTTGGGTGCTGTGGGGTCCCGCCAGCTCAGGATCAGGGTGGCTGAAGGGCAGGCTGGGCCTGGGATAACCCCACCTGGGAAGAGCAACCCCTGATTTTTCCCCTTTCTTTGCACGCAGCGGGGATGGCTTTTACCGCAATGATGACCTGACTCAGAGACCTCCAGCCGCTAAATATCGCCCTGACCAGTTCAGGGGATACAATACAGGTAGTGCCGCACAGCCAGGGAGGGTTCATGCAGCACCTTGAGAGGTTGGGGAAGGGCTGCACTGGGAGGGGGATGTTCCCAGGGGATTAAATCCAGCTTGCCTCTGTGGCAAGGCTCTCACTGAGTTCACCAAGGCCAAGCTTTCCTCTTAAGCGCATAAAATGCTACCCCTGGGTACCAGCTATGCCCTGAGGCTGAAACATCCTTGATGTATCCATGGACCCTTTTTGTTGCAATGGCTCTGTCCCAAGGCTTTCTCCTTTGGCAAGAGCCTCTCCCCCTGTTTCCCTGCTGTTGGGTGGCTCTTAAGTGTGGGGTCCCATGGCTGGGGGTCTACATGGGCTTAGCTTCCAGCATCAGCATCACTCAGCTCTTGCCTTGAGCCAAAACTGCCCCTGTGGTCCCCTTGGCCAGAGATCACAGCTTGTGGTTTCTTTCCTTGCTTAGACCTCCGCGGGCTGTGGATTTACAAGCTGGAGAGCCGCGTGAGCACCAACTACCGGCTGAAGTGCCTGGCCTGGACGGGGCGGCAACAGGAGCCGCGGGTGTGGGGCCAGGGCCTGCCTGCCTGCCCCTGCTCCCTGCAGCAAGGGCAGCAGGACCCACGCTTCAAGAGCAGCCGTGGAGGCAAGTGGACATGATGCTTCTCCACCCTCCTCATCCCCAAGCTTTCCCTCCCCACCTCCCCTGCAAGGGTGGCTGGGGTCTCTTCTGGCTGGGCAGGCAGGTCACTCCAAGGAAAATGAGGGGGGGGGCTGCCCTTCCCTGCAGAGGCAGGGAAAATGAAGAGCAACAAGGGCTGACCTGACCCTGTCTTGTTAGACTGGTCAGAGCTGGTCTAAGCTGCATGGGGACAGTGGGGATCGACCCTCCCCAGCACTTGGGTCTCACCCTGGGACACCCCTTGAATGGTCTCCATCAGTCCCTCCAAACCCCCATAGCACTGTGGGTGATGCGGTAGGAGTGACGGATAACAAGGAGCCAGCCCCGGCCTCGCTCCTTGTCCTGAGGTAGGGATGCTGACCTGGGGAGAGTTGTGCCGAGGCTCACTGCTGCCCTGTTGCAGGCTGGTGGGCTGCCCGCGTGTCCATGCTGCACTCTGCCTCCCCCAACCAGCACGGTGCCGGCGTCCGCTGCCTGTACGACAGCCAGAGCCAGCTCATTGAGGGGCGGCAGGAGAGGTACTGGAGATCCTCCAGGCAGGCATCCCCTTACCGTGGTAAGCACAGCCAGCCCTGGCATCCCCGCGGCTGAGGCTGGCATCACTGTAGTCTGATTTTAATCTCCGTGCCAACCTGTTTCCTGATGTGCTGTTGCCCTCAGAGGGAGAATGGACGTGCCAAAAGCTGAGGCGAGCAACCTGCCTGGCTGGAGCTAGCCCGTCTCCCTCTCCTCTCTCCTTCAGCTCCTTACTCTCCTTTTTGCCTCTAGACCAGGAGCTGAAGTTGTACGACTGGTGCTGTAACCAGGCGGGCAGTGCCCGCCTCTGTGCACGCTACAGTGAGAAGAGACCGAAGATTGGCTGTGATGGATACCAGTCACCCGGCACGGGTGGGTTTGCAGTCTGTGTGTGCCAGGGCAATGCCGTCTTGGTGCCCAGAGCTGGCAGGGGAACATCCCAGCCACCCCATTGTTAAGGGAGCAAGAGCCCCAGGCAGATGAGGGGTGGTTTTTGGGGTGCCCACATGCAGGTTGTGCTGTGCCCTGGGCTGTGCAGGGTTGCAGGGGGCACATCCCTTAGCACATAACCACCAGCGTAGTCTGGTGGTGACAGCACTGGGAGGGGAGGACCACAGCTAATGCCGTCATCGGTGTAAGCCGATGTGGGATTTCCTTGCAATCCCCAGCAGGTTCCTCGGAGGAGCAAGAGAGCGACTCGGAGGAGCAGAGAGGTGAGTGAGATCAGGGTCTCCTCTCCGCTGGCCACTTCCCTTTGTCCCTGTCCCCCCACGTGGAAACTCCCCTGGGGCTCCCAGCTCGCCCCAGGCCCCTGGGAAGGAGGTGGCCGGGCAATTCTTGTTTCTTCTTTGCAGATGGAGAGGACAAGTAACTGGGGGATTGCACACCTGCAGCATGGTCTGGGCCACGGCTGATCCTCCGAGTCCTTTGCTCCTGCTCATCTCTTGTGTCCCCCTGCTCCTGCCAGCACCCATCACCCCTACCCACCACACAGGGCAGCTCACTCGGCCAGTGCCTGCAGTTGCCTCCACTGGCACAAGTTCATGTTTTTCATCCAGACTTGTCCCAAGAAGTCAGTTGCTTTAGTCACCCTTCCCCAATTGCAGCTGAGTGGGTGCCCGTGGGCTCCCCCTTGCTGGCAGGGAGGTGGGCAGGTACCCCCCACCGTTTCCACCACCCCCCGTCCTCCCTGCATCGCGCTGTGCCTTCCACACTGCAGGGTGAGGTTGGCCCCCCCAGCACCTGGGGAATGGTTTTTTGCACCTGTGTGGGTTGGCTGCAGCCGAACCCCCGAGTGCTGTGGTGTGCCAGGCTCACCCCGTGAGCCAGTCCTGTCTTGTTCCCCACTTCTGTCCCCCAACCATCCCTCCCTGGGTGGTCCCCAGGCCCCGTGCCCAGGAGAAGGGGCGATTCTCTGGATCAAGCCAGAGTCTGCTTGATGCCTCTGCTGGGTGTGTGAGGGCAAAATTGAACTCCATGATCAGAAACGTTGGGAGAAAAATATTTTTTTTGTGCACAAGAGAGTATCTGCCTTTCTTTAAAAAAAAAAAAAATCCTTGTCACATCTTATTTTTTCAATAAAGCCTCTGAGGGGTCTGAGCATCACCAATCCTGTGGCAGCCATGTCCTTTGCCAAACTGGGGTGGGAGGCGGTGGTGGGGACAGGCTGGGAACAGCAGCATTGCAGGATGCTGCTGTGCTCTGGGCTGGTGCTGGGGATGTAAGCATCTGGGCTGCAGCTGAGAAAGGGTCTGGGGCAGCAGGGCTGGAGCTGGGCTCTGATGCACCCTCTTTGGCTGCAGCATCTTGCCTCAGCAGGGACGAAGGGCTGTGGGGTGTTCGTGGGGACCACGGCCCAACCTGTGTGATCTGAGCCACTGCGAGAGGTGCCTGGGGAGAGCAGTGAGGGTGACTTGTGGTTTTGCAGGGGGAATGAGGGGTTGGAGAAACAAAGAAAGCTACATCCATCTTCTATTTGGCCCTGTGGATGGGACCAGCAGGAAGCAGACCTGAGAGCCTGGCAACAGGGAAGCAGGGCTGGCGCATGGGCACCGTGGGGTGCAGGCAACTTACTGAGCAACATGCCATAATTTTTGGTTTATTCTGTTTTGTTTCTATCAGGTTATAATTGCTGCCTTGCCCCACCTGAGTCTGCTCTCAGTGGCTCTGCCGGGTCCAGTTACACTGCACTAGGGCACACCCCAGTGCAGACACACTTATGGACTATCATCTCAGTTGCCTCTGCAGGTCCTCAGGGGAAGGTGAAATCCTCTTGCTTGGCCACCCAACATAAATCCACAATTTTCGTTCAAAAAAAGCACCTCGTCCAGAGTGAATCCTCCCACAAAGACCAGATCCCAAAAGGCAGCTGCCTGTCCTCTGCCTCCATGCAGGCACCATTGCTGGAGTCCATGAAGGTTGGCAGCAGGGCTGGCAGCAGCGGCTGGCACCTCCATGTGCCTGGAGGCACCAGGGCAGGACCAGTGGCAGGCTAGGGTTGCTGGGGGAGCTGGCTTGGAGGCCTGACGTGGGGTCTCTGGATCCTTATCTGTAAAGGATGGACAGGCCATGCCATGCTGTTGGCGCTGCACAGGCTCTGCTCTTTGCTATGAGCTTCAGACAGCCATGCAGACACCAAAGCCAGCCAAAGCACCCCTGATGTTCTGGGATGAGGCACGGCTCCCAGGCATCTTTGAGGCACAGGGCCAGGACATTGGTCCCCAGCCTACAGCCCCCCACCCTGACCCCCCATGGGGACAATAACCCCTGGCAGACCTGGACTGAGGGGTCGATGGCCTGGAGCTGCAGTTCCCAATGCCTTTCTGGGGAGTGGGAGTGGGTGGGCTCTGCTTGCTCTCCTGCCATCGTCAGAGCTGGAGCAGGGAACGTGAGGAGAGCTCAGACCAGGGTGAAGCAGAGCCAGGGTGGGGGGTTTTGCAGAGATGTACTCACAGGAGAAGGGCCGTGGCCTCCAGAAGGTCTCCTTGGCCCTGGGAGGAGGGAAGAAGAAAGGGGACATGTCGGGGGGGCTGGGAGAGCCCCTGCTTGGTCCTGGCGCCCAGGTTGGATGGCAGAGGGAAACAGTGACTGAGTGTGGGGGTGAGATGGGACTATGAGAGGAGGAAAAGCCCCAGTTGCTGTGCACACACAATTTCTCGCCTTGCCACAAGTGCAAACGAACAGAGGCATTTCCCGGAAAGCCTCAGCTCTAGGGCTGGCAGGGAGCCGGCAGCAGGGGCAGGACACAGCTCCAACTGGTGTGGGGGGCTGAGCTTCCCCCAAGTGTGGATGCCATACTGGGACTAAGGGCTGTGGAGGAGGGAAGGAGATGCTGGCACTTGCACCCCAGCCTTGCACAGCCATCTGGTAACTCCCTGCTCTGCAGGAGGGCAAGGTCCAATCCTGCAACCACCTTTTTCTTGCTCCAGACCAACTCTTTCCAGACAAACGTGAATTGCAGTGGAAATCATTTGGATGGTATGCAAATTAAAATTAAATAGAAAGCCCATTTGTAACCGAGCACTGGTTGGGATGAAGAAGAAATGCAAATATTCCATGACGGCTGAGAAAAAGGGAAGCTAATGTTCAACCCACCAATGTTATTGCACCCCTGAGAGCAGATGACTGGGAAAGAAGCTGGAAGATGTTAAAAGATCACCCAGCCCAGCCCCATCACCAGGGCAGGATCCCCCTGCCTGGGCCAGACAGATCCCGTCAGTGGTGGATCTTCCAGAGATGGATTTTCCACCAGTTTTTCTTCCTGACACCCAAACTCCTTCCCTGCTGCACCCACAGCACCCACACCCTGCTTGGGTCCAGCCCACGGCTCACCCCCGGTGCTGGCGGCAGAGGCGCAAGGCCAGGCAGGCGGCGGCGAGCAGGAGGCAGAGCAGAGCCAGGGCTCCCAGCAAGATGCCGAGGAAGGCGGCAAGACTGATGGCCAGCCATTCACACTGGGCACCGACAGAGGAGAAGATGGAGAAGGGGAGGCAGCTACGGATGGGGAAGGAGGAGCAGTGATGCAGCAGGGAGAAGCAGCCAGGCCGGTGGCCTCGTCTGCCCCTGGTACTGCTGCTACCTGCACGTGGGCCCCTCAGGCAGGTGCTGGCAATGGCCGCCGTGCTGGCAGTAGCCCATCTTGCAAGGGGAGATGCAGACAAAGCCAATGGTCCCCACATAGTGGAGCCAGTAGCCTTTGTAGCCATACAGACCGCAGGGGAAATAGTGCCTCAGCTCAGCCACTGTCACTGGGGAGGGAAGACACGGGTTTGGCCACATGACAGCATCACCCCTTGATGCCTTCCCAGGTCTCCCTGAGATGGATCCATGCCTGGGGTGGGGATTGCTGCCCACCCGCATCCCCTGCAGGCACTACCCAAACCCCAGGGCATGCAGGGTGATGGGTACAACGGGAACAGCGGGGTTCTCCTCCTGGGCTCCCCAGCTCAGCGCTGGGAGCAACTCACGCTTCACCAGGTCGGTGACATTGTCCCGGTGCAGATCCTGGAAGAGGAGGCGCGTGCCCACCTCCCGCCGCCCCCGCCTCCCATTGAAGGCACTGGTGATGGCCCCCGGCAGTAACTCGTTCAGGAACTGGATGACAGTGCTGCGGCTGTCATAGGCAAACTCGGACACCACTGCAAAGGTGAAGCCATCGCCATCTGTCCTGTGGGAAAAAGACAGGGCTGCTGGTGGAGCCTTTGCTGCATCACAGGGTGACCGAGCCTCACTGTGCCTCAGTTTCCCCATTTGGGGGGTGGTAAAGAAGGGTTGAGGCAAGAGATGGAAGGTGCCATGGGGCTTGTGTCTCCAAGGGTTTATCGGCATCAGGACTGGAAAAAAGGACTCTGGGGTGGGGGGAAATGCCCTTTGTGTCCTAAACCCCGTGGCCCCATGCCCAGCCCTGCCGGCTCCCTGGCGTGGGCATGGGGCAGCTCCAAGGCTGACTCACGTCTTGGTGATGTTGGTGTTGCTCTGGAAAGCTTTTACCTCCAGGGAGCCCAGGATGGCTGAGACCTGTGGTGGGGGGAACAGGAGGGAGTTAAGGGAGGGCAGGACTGCACTGACATGGAGAGAGGCTGAAGGGCAACGCAGGCACCATGGCCAAGCACCAAGGGCCGCTCTGGCCTTTTGTTTGTGCGCTGGGGACCTGGCACATGGCCACAGCCAGCATCGTGCGGCTGGTGCTGCCTCCCTCCAGCCCTGCGGATCTGCTGGATCCCCAGGGATCCCACAGGAGGGGAGGCGCATGGAGGCACAGGCACCCCAAGCTGCCATGCTGCCCAGTGTGCCAGGACATCCCCCTCCCCAAGCCCATCCCCTCCAGTGACATACGGTGCCGTTGACTTCCCCAGCAGTGGCATTTTGCAGCGTCCTGACCCGCAGCCGGACACTTCTCCGCGGAAGATCTGCTGGGGGAAGCCACAGCGGTGGCTCTGGCATCCAAAGACCAGGGCGAGTGGGGTTGGGGTTCACCCCCCACCGAGAACAGGCACCCACCTGTGCTGGGCAGTGGCTGAAAATCCCCCCCTGCCACCAGGCAGTGCTGGTCGGTGAAAGCCGGGGGGCAGACACAGGTGGGGGCGCAGGTGACAGGGTGCAGGTGGCAGTGTCCCCCGTTGCTGCAGTAGCCCTTGGGGCAGGAGCGGGAGCCACAGGCTGAGCCACAGCCTGGCCCCTCGCCTGCGGAATGGGAAGACCAGGTCAGGTGGAGGCACTAGCCTGGCTGCAGAGGCTGAGTCCCAGCGCACTGATCTATCCTCAGCTGCTCTGTAACGCCTTTCTTCCAAGTGTTGGGTGGGTTTTTTTATGCGTTAGGACTTTTAGTATAAATTCAGATCCTCAAGGAAAAGCCCTGCACCCCCTCCTCTCAACTGGAGCCTTTTGCTCTTGTGAAATACCAGCTTGCTGCATTAGCCAAACCCATCACCCCAACCCCACCACAGCCATCTGAAAACAGGACTTGATTTTAGCTCCCAACCTCCACATGTGCATTTGAAGTCTGATGCGATGAGATTTTTTTTTTTCTCAAAGAGAAAAATTGCACGGGAAAAGATTCCCTTCCTGGTGGATTAGTGAGATCTGCAGCCTGGGAGCACAAGGGATGGCTGAACTCTGGTCCCTTCTGTTAAGGACAGCAAGGACTTGGGTTCAGAGCTCAGCCAGCTCCCCCTCCACTGCTCTCCAGCCAGTTTGGGTCCCATGGAACCCCTCTTCCACGGAGGCCCAGGGGGGTCACAGGGATGAGGACTATGCCCACCAGAGTGCCTGTACTCACCCTCCTCGCTGGCCAGGCAGGAGCAGGCATAGCTGCCCACTGTGTTGGTGCAAGTGGTGTTCCCTGGGCATGTAATTCCCTGTGCACACTCATCAATATCTGCCAAGGCAATGCAACATGGCACCGGGAGAAATAATTCGGCCATGGTCTCATAGGTGCCCTGGGTTCCCAGTGGCCATGGTGAGCCTTTGTCACCTGAACAGTGCCGCCCGTCACCAGTCAGGCCGGCTGGGCAGGGGCCACAGCCAGTGTGCGAGTCGCAGCCTACGCCGGGGAAGCATCCCTGGGCACAGAGGTCTGGAGGGTCCTGGCAGAAGAGACCTGAGTAGCCGCCCTCGCACCTGCAGGCTGCCAGCTGGGAAGGGGACGGTGACACTGGCTTAGGGGACATGACAAGGACTGGTGGATAGAGAAGACAGCCAGCATGGCTGGCGTGGGGACAGGCACAGTATGGCACCGGAGGAGCTTTCCAGCACACTACCTGCAGGGACGACCCCCCAAGGGTGACAGTGTCGCTGTAGTCACACTCCTGGCTCCTGCTGCAGCTGCAAAGGGTGAAGCGGAGCTGGAGGAGGGTGGAGAGGTTGTTGGACCCGACAGCCTCCAGGTTGATGGTGAGTGGGGCCGTCCTGCGGGGCTCCCACGTCAGGGTGCCGCTCTCTGCCGGGGTGAGAGGTGGGAGTTAGAGGAGGTGGCAGAGGAAAGGGGCTGGGTGGCCAGTGTCCCACCATCCCAGCTGCCCCATCTCTCCTTCCTTACCTGATATGTTGAGCTCTGGTGAGAGGTGGGGGACAAAGCGTGCACCCACCCCCACAGCATGGTACTGCCTCCTGACCCTTTCTGTCCTGAAGGCTGTGAGTGACGCATCACCAGTGATGATGGGAGGAAAGGCGTCTGAGGAAAGAGCAGCCCAGCACGCAGCCAGTTGTTTGCTATGTGGCCTTGGCATCCCTTGGCCCTGAGTCCCTCCTGGTGAGGATGGGACCCCAAGTGGATACTGCCATGACCACCCACTGAGAAGGCCCTCATGTTGCACAGCATGGTGGCATCTCCCAGGCTTGGAGACCAGCCAGCTGGGCAATGCAAATCTGAGACCTTGGTGACTTCTCTCCTGCCTCACATGGAGCAAGAGAGCCCAGGGAGGGAGCAGGGCACTGCCTGATTACACAAGCTGTGCCCTCTTGGAGGTAAGGATCTGCTTGCTCCACTTACTGAGTACTGCCTTCTTCTGCTGGAAGTCGGCTGCGAGGCTCTGAGTGGCCAGGCCCAGGGCCACATCCCCTGTGCTCAGTGAATCGTAGATGCACTCCTTGCTGCCACGGCACTGCGAGGCTGCCAGCTGGTACTGGCTTTCATTCTCCTGCTGCAGTCGAGACAAGAAGATGGGTGTGAAGTTCATTACTGGTGAGTCCAGAGGCTGAGCAAACAGGCTGTGCTTTCCAACAGCCCCTGTAAGAGAGCACACCATGGGTACAGCCTTGGGTTTTTAAGGTTTGTTATATTTTAGGGCTCATTTCCATAGAGCAGTGAGGAGACCAAAGGGCTTCCCTGGCATCACTTTCACTCAGGCAACTGTCTAAAAGTCTCCAGCCAAAGCATGGCCAGAAGGTGGAGGAATGGGGGAATCGTCAAGGTGGATCCTGAGACTGGACTTACAGGACATCCCATAGCTGTAGATCTCCTCTTCACTGCTGTTCACAGGGATGCTGGTACCGTTTGGCATCTGGAAGTCGTCTGCAGGGTCATGGTCCCACACACCTGGTGGAGCATCACCAGAGGGCTAGAGTCCCCCATGCTGGGGTTGACCTCCTCTCTGGTGCTGGCCAGTGTTTAGTTTAGACCCAGGGGTCCCTGCCCTCACAAGCACATTCCCCCAGTGTTTTTCAGCCTGCTTTAGGGTGGGAAGGGGACTTTGCACCCCGGCTCTGCAGTAGTGCCAGAACTCCTCACCCAGGAGGCCCTTGGTGCTGTTGCGGTACCGATCGGGCAGGCTGCAGACCACGCTGAGGAACCTGGAGGCTGCCGAGATGGAGACACCAATGGCCCCGTCGAAGACGGCCATGATGGAGGAGGTGTTGACCAGCAGGACACCAGGGCTGTAGTACACCTCAGCACCCATGTCTGTAAGAGAAGGAGAGCAGAGAGGGAGGGTCCACGCAAGGCTGGGGTCTGAAACGATGCCCCTGAATGGGGAGGGGAACACTCCCCATCCGCCCCAGCTGAGTCAGAGACAGAGTGCAGGTGGGAGATGTTTGATGGAGCTCAGGATGGCTGCCCTTGCACTGAGCAGGGCTTGTCCCTGTGGGATGGAGACACCCCTTGTCCCCCCCAGATAGATTTAACATTTAACAGCACATTCTGCTCACCTTGGGAATAGGAAAACTGGATGGTTTCATCATTCAGGATGACTTGGATGTCACCCTGGTTCCCCAAGGTCCACTCAACCTGCAGATCACAGCGGATGTCCCAGTCAACCCCTCTGCTTGTCCTTTCCTGCTGTCCCCCCATGCTGGGGACACTCGAGCTAAACCCCATCCTCCTCCAGCCCTGGAAGAGAGGCTCAGCCCAAGGGCTCTTCACCCCAGCAAACACACAATAAAGCAGCTTTGATGGTTGCACAGAAGACGACACCAAGCTGCCCCCCATCCCTGCAGGCATGGGGCATGCACAGGCCACCGCTGCTGCTCGGCTGACCATGGCAGCATGGAGAGTTGTGCTGGTGGGCTCCAGACTCTGACCCCCCCCTCCTCACATTGCTCAATGACTGCTTCTGGTGACACCAGGAGATTTTGCTTACTGAAACAGGTGTGGGGAGCAATTCTGCAAAGCAAGGAAGAGTATGGGCTTGTGCTAAGGTGTCTGGAGGAGACTGGTGTTCGGGGCGAAGGGTGTGCAATGAAGGGTGGAGCAGACCGTGTTCCTGCAGAGTTCCAGGCCCTTGCTGGCCAGCTTACAAGAGGTGTTAGAGCTGTGTCTCATTAGTCTTAGTCCAACCCACCACTATTAGCACTTTGTTGGGGTTGTGGGAGGTGGCAGGAAGAGGAGAGGGGATGCTCCTTGGGTCCCGGCCACTTATAGGTTGTACAGAGGCAATGCCCGACCTGCCAGAGGGGTCTCTCCCATTAGAAGCGCAAACTGATACCCAGGTTGCTCCTACTCACTGTTGTGGTGGTGGCAGAGTTGTACTGGGCAGCAAAGGCCATGAAGTTGGTGGCCTGGGCCATGCCAGTCTGGGCCGTGCGCCCATGCAGCACGAAGCTGGTCTGGGCATCGCTGGCCAGCAGCAGGACAAAGTCTCCGAGCCCATTGAAGGTGTAGGTGAGTCCATCCAGGGTGGTGATGTGGGGGTCCCCGAAGGCACCAGCTGGGGTCCAAAGGAGACAGAACCGTTTTGGCAGGGAGGAAGAAAAGCAAATGCTGGTGTCATTGCACTGAGGAGAGCAGGCCCTGATGCTGCGCTGGGCTCAGCTGTCCCCACCAGGCTGCTGCAAAGTGTGGCTAATGCATGGGGCCCACATACAGCTGTGCCACCCACTCAGTACCTTGGCACAGAGGAGGGAGAGCCCTGGGGACTTACCGGGGGTGGGCGGCACGTATCCCTCGCAGCCGACCCTCGGTCTTTTCTCAGCAAACCTGGCACAGAACAGAGGCTTCCCCACACGCCGGCAGCACCAGTCAAATGCCTCCAGCTCCCTGTCTGCAGAGGAAGGTGGCTGGGTGCTGTGGGGTGTCAGGGTCCCCTCTGTGCCTGCAATGTGCTCAGTGCTCGGGGTGTTTTAGGGTGAGGGAGCGCTGGTGCCCACTTACCAGTGGCAGGGTGGATGGGGAGGCTCCATGCTCTCTCCTGCCAGCCTTCGAGCAAGCTCCCATCTTGGTACAGACACCGCACCCCGGCTCCAGCCGGGCTGGGGGATGCAGTGCGCAGCATCCTCACGGAGGTGTCCGCCAGGTCTGAAATGGTGTGGGGGGATCATGGTCACTTTCAGAGCAGTAGGGGACCCCCTGCCATCCCCCCACCCCACGGCTGGCCCTGGTGGGGCTGCACTTGGCACCTTTGCTCTGGCGGTAGCGGGGGTCCAGCTCTGCCTGGGGTAGGGAGCACGGACATGGCAGCAGCTGGCTGTTCCAGGCGGCCGGTGCTGGCTCTGCATCCAGCCATGCCAGGCACCGCAGTCTGTAGTTTACACGGGAGCGACTGTCCAGCCTGTATATCCACAGCCCACGCACACCTGGGGGGCAACCACCAGAGAACAGCTCAGCTCAGCCTGGGTCTCGCCTTGTGCTGAGGGGGATCCTGTGGGACAACCGTCCCTGGCCATTGACTTCACAAGAGGTCTCCAGGCTCCCTCTAGAGCCGGTATGACCGTGGCAAGCCACAGCAGGACACAGGACACCCGTACTCTGCTGTTAGTGGCCAGCCTTTGTCCGGTAGCTCCACTGGTCCATTGCCTCGCAGGGATGGGTGCTGGGGACATGCTCCCAGCACGGAGCACACAGCTCCCTCCATCCCCACCCACCCCGAGGGCTCTCCCAGTGCCATACCGGTGCCGGTGCTGGTGTGCTGGTCGGGTCGGTACTTGACAGCTGGTGGTTTTTGAGTCAGCTCGTTATTTTGGGCATAGCCATCACCGCTGTGTGGAGAAAGGAGGTTTGGGGTCATGCTCCCAGCACAACCCTTTTCCACATCCTGCAGAGCAGCTGGGGTGGGAACTGCTGCAGTTTGCAGGAGAGAGCGTTTAAGTGGGACGGGTTGCTCCAGGGGTGGGAGCTGGGCTCTCCTGGGGACAACGTCTCCCATGGTCCCAACATAGTTCTGGGGGAAATCCTTGCTGTCCCAAAAGGCAGCCACACATGTGCCCAGCACCTGGAGAAGCCGATCAGCACATTGCCCTCAGCCAGCTTGGTGTAGTCCCACCGCATCCCACCATCCTGGTAGAGCAGCAGAGCGAAGGAATGGTTCCCATCAGTGGTGAGGACCGCCTGGTAGGTGCTTGTCTGGAGAAACCCAAGGTATCCCCTTAGCACCCCAAAGCCTCCCCTGCTCTCCCCGCAGTGCAGACTGAGGCGATGAGACCTGAAATGCCTGCATCAAGCCACAGAAGACCAGCAGACCAGCCCTACCCCAGCCATTGCTGGTGACAGTCCCCTCCATCACCTGGGTCCCTCACTGCTCACCTGACTGTCATCCTGCTGGGACGGGTATGCCGGAGCCTTCTCCCATGTTACTTTCAAGGTCCATTTTGCTACATAGGAGGTTTTCAGGTATTTCTCAATCTTTGCTTCTACGTCATGGACAAGGGGGTCTTGGGTAGAGCTGAGGGTGGAGTACACCTGCCAGTTGGCAAGAGAGAGGGTTAAATGGGTGAGCCAGGAGCTGGGCTCTCCCCGAAGAACGTCTTTGGTGGCCCTGACCTGGTACCAGGTGGTGCCGACACCCTGGGAGAAATCTGCGTCGTCCCAAAAGGCGGCCACCATCGGAAAATCCTCCTGGCTGCTGAAGCCCCGAGGAGGCGGGTTAGGGTTGGAGAGGACATAGTTGTCCGTGGGTGGGAAAATGATCTGTCCGTTATCTGTAAACTAACCAAAATAACTCATTATTTGCTGACATCCCAGGCAGCTCCTGGGAAGGCTTTTAGCCTCCATGGATGAGCAGAAACCAACCATTTTAAATTTCAGAAAAATTAACATTCAGATGAAATTCAGTTTCTGCTCCTTTTCCATGGTTTTTTTTCTACCAAAGAGGCTGCACATCCCTTATGTGCTTAGTGAAGGGGGAACTCACATAGAGAGCATCCCGCAGCGACTTCCCAAAGGGGAATCCAATCTCTGGCTTGAAGAGGGGCGAGTTAAAATCCACCATCCTCTGGACACACTCTTGGTCCCCTCCCTCCATGCCAAAGGGGTAGAGCGAGGCTGCTGGCACTGACATGGGCAGGAGATTAATTGAAAAGATGAAAAACCATTAATGTCTGTTCCATCCTTCCTGCAGCCACGGCAAGCTTGCTTCTTTGCTGCTGGGATGCTGTGCCTGTGCTCTCCCCAGCCGGCCCAGCGCTCTGATGACTTGTAGCCCAATTTTTAACCCAGTTTTTAACTTGGAATAGGGTGCTCTCAGATATCCTATTTCACCTTTCCCCATTAATCTGGCAGCCCAATGGGCAATGCAGATGAGTCACCCTAGGCTGAGCCATACCCTCAGCCTTCACAGTGCTTTGTCGGCTGACAACAACTTCCTGCTCTTTGCCATGGGAAGAAGAAAAGCTACTTACTGATAAGAGAGCGGGTGGGCTGGGGCTGAGGGGTAGGATTTCTATGGGCAGCAGTGGTGTGGGCAGATGTGCTTGGAGCTGTGGCCAGTCCCCTCTGTGTCCCAAAGGAAGGAGCTGGGGTGGTAGTATGAACGCTGGTGGCTGGTGGTCCCACAGGTGCCACAGTGCCTGGGGCTGGGAGAACTCCTGCCTCCTTGGCTGGGCTCATGGGGACTATGTGTTCAACAGCCACGTCGCTGCCTGCAGTGATGGCCGTGATGCTGCCTGCAGTGGTGGCCGTGGTGCTCCTGGCAGCGATGGCCATGGTGCTGCCTGCAATGGTGGCCGTGGTGCTGCCTGCAGCGATGGCTTTGGTGCTGCCTGCAGTGGTGGCNCTGCCTGCAGCGATGGCCGTGGCGCTGCCTGCAGTGATGGCTGTGGTGCTGTCTGCAGTGATGGCTGTCGTGCTCCCTGTAGTGATGGCTTTGGTGCTCCCAGCAGCAATGGCCGTGGTGCTGCCTGCAGCGATGACCATGGTGCTGCCTGCAATGGTGGCCGTGGTGCTGCCTGCAGCGATGGCCGTGGCGCTGCCTGCAGTGATGGCTGTGGTGCTGTCTGCAGTGATGGCTGTCGTGCTCCCTGTAGTGATGGCTTTGGTGCTCCCAGCAGCAATGGCCGTGGTGCTGCCTGCAGCGATGACCATGGTGCTGCCTGCAATGGTGGCCGTGGTGCTGCCTGCAGCGATGGCCGTGGTGCTGCCTGCAGTGATGGCTGTGGTGCTGTCTGCAGTGATGGCTGTCGTGCTCCCTGTAGTGATGGCTTTGGTGCTCCCAGCAGCAATGGCCGTGGTGCTGCCTGCAGCGATGACCATGGTGCTGCCTGCAATGGTGGCCGTGGTGCTGCCTGCAGCGATGGCCGTGGCGCTGCCTGCAGTGATGGCTGTGGTGCTGTCTGCAGTGATGGCTGTCGTGCTCCCTGTAGTGATGGCTTTGGTGCTCCCAGCAGCCATGGCTGTGGNTTTGGTGCTCTCTGCAGTGGTGGCCGTGGTGCTGCCTGTAGTGGTGGCCGTGGTGCTGCCTGCAGCGATGGCCGTGGTGCTGCCTGCAGCGATGGCTGCGGCACTGCCTGCAGTGATGGCTGTGGTACTCCCTGTAGCGATGGCTGCAGCGCTGCCTGCAGTGATGGCCGTGATGCTGCCTGCAATGGTAGCCGTGGTGGTCCTGGCAGCAATGGCCATGGTGCTGCCTGTAGTGATGCCTGTGGTGCTCCTGGCAGTGATGGCCATGGTGCTCCTGGCGGTGATGGCCATGGTGCTGCCTGCAATGGTGGCCGTGGTGCTGCCTGCGGTCACGGCTGTGGTGCTGCCTGCAGCGATGGCCGCGGCGCTGCCTGCAGCGATGGCCACGGCGCTGCCTGCAGTCATGGCTGTGGTGCTGCCTGCCGTGATGGCCACGGCGCTGCCTGCAGCGATGGCTGTAGCGCTGCCTCCAGTGGAGGCCATGGTGCTGTCTGCAGTGGTGGCTGCAGTGCTCCTGGCAGTGATGGCTGTGGTGCTGCCTGCAGTGATGGCTTTGGTGCTCTCTGCAGTGGTGGCCGTGGTGCTGCCTGCAGTGGTGGCCGTGGTGCTGCCTGCAGTGGTGGCTGTGGTGCTGCCTGGAGTGATGGCTGTTTTCTCCCCCCAGGCAGATGCCCCTAGAGATGTCCAGTAGCCAGGAGATAACGTGCTCGCTCCCTGTCCCATGGGACGGTTGCTAACAGCCATGGGAGAAATGGCACTTGTTGCTGGCTCAGGGGGTGCCCGTCCACGTGCCAGTTCCCTGGTTGCACCAACACCAAACAGGGATGAGGGGTCTGTTGCTGGCCCCTCTGCTGGGCTGTGCAAGCTGGGGAGAGGTGAGCTGGGCACAGCGATGGCAGGGCTGGGACCAAGGGTGCCCCAGGACTTGGCATTTGTCACCACCAAGGGGTTACGTGCTGCTGGGGATAGGACAGGTCGCCCGCCTCTGCCTGCCTTGTCATGTGTTACAGCAAGTGACAGGGTACTGCTGGTGCTTGTGGCCTTCGCTGTGGCAGATGGCATGGCCGTGGTGGCCCTGGTCACCCTGCTGGCTGAGGTGGCTGGTGGTATAGTGTTGCCGGGGAACATGCTGGTGGCTGGCATGGTGGCTGGGCTCCTGCCAGCAGTGTTGGAGACAGGCACACGGGTGCTGTTCGTGCTGGCTAGGGGTGCTGCGCCCTCAGCACTGCTTTCAGAGGGGGTGGTGTCCACCCAGGCAGTGGTCCTTCCTCCAGCACCTGACTGGGATGTGGCTGTAGTCTCCCGTGCATGTGTGTGACCAACAGCTAGTGAGGAGACCCTGGCCATGGGCTTGTCCTCAGTGACCAGGCTGAGACCCATCGTGACTGGGTCATGGGTGCTATCAGTGGCCTCAGGGGATAGCCTGGGGGTGACATGGGGGCTGTGTGGAGTGGAGGCACTGCTGGGGACAACAGAGGGGGATGTTGTGACCCTGTCAAGGCTGGCATCACCTGCTCCTGCTGCTGGACCAGTGACAGTGATGCTGCGGGTGATGGAGGGTGTCACCACCAGAGAATGGGTGTTCCTGGGGACAGGAGGGGACATAGTGACATCTGCTTCAGCAGTGCTGTGAGTGAGGCCAGGGGAAGGTGCTGTAACTGGCTCTGGAGCTGTGGGTGACACCGTGCCCATGACGGCCACTGCTGTAGGGCTTTTTCTGCCAGGGGCAGAGTGTGCCGATGGGGTGGCATCGCTGGTGCCTGGCTCAGCCACCCCAGCCATAGGAGTGGGCAGCCCTGCAGCCCTGTTCCCCATAGTGGGAGAAACTGTGTCCATGTCCAAGTCCATACCTGTGTCCGTGTCCATGGTGGGCTCAGCAGCGTGATAGCTGTGGTCCGATGCAGCCATGCTTGGCTGAGCAGTGACGCTGGCTATGGCAGGAGGTGATGGCAGTGGGGCTGTCCCCAGGGCAGTGTCACTGCTTTCGGTGGTACCTGTCGTGGCACTCGTCCTTGTGCTTTCAACCAGGGTTGAGCCCAGAGCTGCCTGCATGGTGCTGCCATCTCCTGCTGGCTGGGACCTGCCCTTGCCTCCCTCCATGGCTGCATTTTCAGGGGGCAGCGGTGTCATGGGCTGGCGTGTCTTGCCAGTTGCGGTATTTGGGAGGGAGCTGGCTGTGGCCAGCACTGGGCTCTGGTTAGCCATGGCTGGTAGGGCTGAGTGACTGCCCTTGGAAGCCAGGAGAGGCAGATTCGCTGGGGGCCTGGTTTCAGGAGCATCAGTCTCTTGGGGAGGTGTCTCTGGCGATGGCCCGGCGGTGACAACTGCATGGCTGGGAGGTTGCTCCACTGCACTGGCACCTGGGTTCTCCTCTGTGCCCACCTTCAACGACACTGTCCCCACCGCTTGCCCCGTGGTGCTGCGATAGGGGCGGGGGTCACCTGAAGCACCTATTGCTGATGGTGGGGTGGCTAGGGACAGTGGGGACATGCCTGCTGCCGTCTCTTGGTGGATGCTGGATGAGGACACCCCCAGAGTCATCCCTGCAGTGACACTGTCTTCCAGGAGAGGGGGGATGCCTGCTTGCGATGCTACAGGGATGCTGGCTGCTCTGAGCACTCCTGGCATGCCTGGCATAGTTATGCCCATGCCTGGTACAGCACCGGGTGACCACGTCGCTGCCCCCTGTTGGGGACCAGCCTGCAGCAGTGGAGCTGGTGCAGGTCCAGGGGTAACACCAGTTCCCAGGGGTGCTGAGCCCGCAGTGGGACCAGGCTGGCTGCGGCCGGGAGATGCATCAGGCACAGGTGGGGTGGCTCCAGTGTCCCACAGCATTGTGGTGGCATTGCCACTGGCCAGCAATGCTGTTCCCATCCCTGCTTCACTAATTGGAGTGTTGCTAACAAGCGAGAATGGATTGGCAGCTGGCCCAGTCCTGATGCCATACGCACTGAGGGAAGATGTTGCTGCAGCAGCGGCTCGAGGGGCCCCGTCTGGCTTTGTTCCACCAGCACCCATGAGGGATAAGGATGTGGCCACACTGGGTCTGGCTGGAAGGGATCCACCTGCAGCTGCCTCTGCCGTCATGGCCCCAGGGCCTGCTGAGGGAGTCTGGAGGAGCAGAGACCCCGTGGAGTGTGCAAAGGACCCTGGAGAGGAACCACCAGGGCTGGGGGGAGCTGTGGGGATGGACAGCCTCATGCTGAGCCCCACGTGCGTGGCCTTGGTCTCTGGAGAAGCGGTGCCTGCTGTGGCTCTGGCACTGGGCTCATTGCTGATGGACACCAGCTCAGCACCAGTGCTCCCCAGAGTTGGGAATGATGCGGCAGTGACACGCTCCGCGGCAGTGACATGCTCCACAGCAGTGACATCCATTGCCATAACTGGTGCGGCCAGAGCTAGTGCGGTGGCCTGGGGACGGGTGATGGTGTTGGCTCCAGGCAGCCCATCTCCAGCAGTGCCAGGGGCCGTGCTGCGGCTGGGGGGAAGCATCTCTCCTGCGCCCGGCACAGTGTCACCGAGGAGCCAGGGTGAAAGGGCTGGAGGCAGCTGAGTGGGCAGCACACTCCCTGTGTCCTGTGAGGTGTTGTGGCTGGCATTGGATAAGACACGTGTCCCTGGCTCTGCAGCCACGCCGATGCCAATGGTCGCAGAAGAAAAGGTGACCTTTGACAAGGATGCGCTTGGAGGGTCAGCAGGTGCTGGGGCCGCCGTCTTGGCTCCCTCTGTGGCTGCACTGGGGGGACCCCCAGGGAGGCTAGTGGCAGGGCTGGCTGAGGCTGCTGCCAGCTTCAGAGGGCTGCCCGTGTCCCAAGAGATGCTGGCTGCTGTGGCCAGAGGTGAGGCGGCCTCGTCCAGCCCTGGCGTGACCTGGGATGGGAGCACGGCAGTTGCGTGTGGCTCAGCAGAGCTCTTGCCGATGCTGGGAGGTGATCTGCCTGTGCTGTGCTCGTCCTGGGGGAGCGATGGCACTGTGGTCCACGCTGTCCCCAGTGTCCTCTCTGCAGTGACAGCATCACCCAGCTGCACCAACTCATTGGCATCAGTCAATTTGCCAGTGACTGAGGAAGATGCTTTTGTCCTTGGCACTGGTTGAGCAGCTGGGATGTGTGCCACTGGTGGGGACAGACCTCTGCCTGGTGCTGAGGGGGCACCTCTCAGTGCACCAGCAGCACCCATGGGTGGCTCGGCCACAGTTCCTTTGTGCATGGGGACAGTTGTTCCCAGGGCTGGCTCTCCAGGGATGCTGTCTAAAGCCACTCTCGACACTTCCACAGCCTGCTTGGGAGCAGTGCTGCTGTTTGATGGTGGTTTGCTTGTCTCCATTACAGCAGGGGCACCTGGAGCTGGGGACGATGTGGCTGTGGCTGGCCCAGCACCGCCACTGCCCATGGCAAGACCCACTACATGCCCTGTTGGCACAAGGGACTGAAGCTGCCTGTGCCAAATGGTGGTGGGAGCTGGAAAGGCGCTGGTCAGGTGGCTGGCAGCGCCTGGAGAGGAGACCCCAGCCCCTGCCCCTGCCTGGGCGCTGCCTTGCGTTGCCAGACCCCCGGGGAGAGGTGTCACACTGGGAAGCTCTCCCTGCTCACCACTGGTCCTGGCTGGGACCAGCGCTCTCACTGTCACCTGTGGCACCAGGCTGCCTGCAAAGCAAGACAAGGCAGACCCAGCTGGATCAACCCCACCGCAGCCCCAGCAGGCAGGAACCTGCCTGCGGCCAGCTGCCTGCCAGCCTTACCTGAGCTGTGGCTGCCCACAGAGGTGGTAGTTCTGCCGGCAGGAGGTGGGTGCTCCAGCTGGGTGGCCGCGGTGGTGGGGAATGCCTGGCACGTGCCCAGGTCCAGAGGCAGCTCAGCACTGGTGCTGTCGGCCACAGGGGCTGGTGTGGGGGCAAGGGGCTGCTCCCCCATCTCCCCTGCTTGTGCTAGCAGCAGAGCAGGAAGATGAGGGCAGGACGAGGAAAAAAAAACAGTCCAGGGTCCCTGTCACCCCCTTCTGTGGCAGAAAGGTGCCCCCAGCCCTTGTGGCTGGTCCTCACCCCAGCACCCACAGCCGGACCAACGCCGAGAGCAAGGCAGGCACCTTCCCCATGGGCAAGAGTCCCCATTTGACCCACAACCCCCTCCCTTCCCCTGCCGCAGTTGGGGGACTGTGCCGAGGCTGTGGCACCAGCAGGCAGAGATGAGGCAAACCCTGGCCAGGCACTCAGGCTCGAACTTGCAGCGTTCGGGCAGCCAGAGAATTATTCGCAGCCCATCGCTCATCACCCAGATGGTATCAGCCACCTGATCAGCTCAGCAGTGGTGCGGGTGACCCCAGCACTTACCTGGCAGAACCCAGAGCCCCCACAGCACCCAGCTCCAGAGCAGCCGCTGTCCCTGGCACCCCATGGTGCTTCCTCAGCGGCAGGGACAGAGCTGCAGCACTCTCTGTCCCAGGGGAACCACGCAACAGGGTGGCTCCACCGGTGAGCACTCCCCTCGGGTGGGGGGGGATGGGGACGCCACGTGCCCTGCCTGGGGCACTGACGGCTCCATGTCCTCACAGCCTGCCATGGAGGCAGCTGCGTCCCAGTCTTGGGGACCCACTGATGCTGGGGGACACCCATTTTGCAGTGGGAGGTTTTAAGGCCCTTCCCAGGGTGACCCCATGGTTGACATCCTAAGGTTGGGGTCCCCAAACCCCAGGGAGCACCCAATGGGCTGCAAAGCCACTTGGCCCAAAAGCCCTGGGATGGCAATCAAGAACAGGGGTCCCCAGCACTTCTGGGAGAGGTGGGTTAGCCTGGCACCCTGCACCCCCCCCACCATTTGCTGCTGGGTCCCCGCCACGCTCAGCCGCGTGGCCGATAACCCCTGGCAGGGCTTGGCTGGACACCAAGGAGGAAGAAGGAAGGAGCAGCCTCCCACCACCGCCTCAGGGTCCCACATGTTAACCCGGCCCCAGCCCCCCTCCTGGCACTGCCGGCACTGCCGCCCAGGGCCCTGTGTGCAAGGGTTATCTGTGCCATCGCAGCAAACGCCCACGCAAGCCTGGCTGGCTGGGGGGGGTTGTTCCCACATGGGCAGTAGGACCGGGCCTTGCCCTGGGTTGCAGGTCACCTTCCACCGGGGACAGAAGCCAGGTGCACCTGGCTGGGTAAAGAGATCCAGTGGGGCCATTGCAGCAAATGCACGTTTACTTCTTTACAGGGCCTAGCCCAGCTCCAGGATCATTTAAGGGGGGGAAATAAGTCGCTGAAGGTGTTGTGCCTTCCTTACTTCATTGACAGCCATCGCACCTGGCTGCCATGCCATGGTAGCTGTACCTTAGAAGGGGAAACTGAGGCATGGAGCACCCAAAGCACCTAACGCATGGTGGTGCCCACAGCAGCACCAGCAAACCTCCCCTATGTGGCACATAGGTGATGTGGCCAGGTACCATCTGCCACAGGGAAGGACCCGTGGCCATGCTGAGGCAGCCCTTCCTGCCAGGCGACTCACCACGCGTGACGGGGTCCTTCCTCTGAAGCCACCAGCTCTGGAGCAGAGGGCATCCGGGGGACCACTAATGGCCATGGAGCTGGTGGGTTTGGGCACAGAGACCCTATCCTGATGCTGCTGCAAGGTGGCACCTCAGGGACCCCAGCTAAGGGGCTCTGACACCCACTTGGGGGAGGGGTTAGCACTGCCACCTGGCCTGGGATCCCATGGGGGCCAGCCCCCCACCTCCCCCCCAGCACCTGGCTCTGGCTGCGCAGTGGCATCCGCTTGCACAACACCCCTCGCGTGGGTGGGGGTGCGACGCAGGTCCCGCCACTCCCTGCCCCAGCATGAGTCAGGAGGCAGCCGGGAGCTGAGTCTCCTGGGGTGCTGGGGCAAGGGGGGGGGGACCCTGCCACAAGCGCTCCCCTGCATGGGGGCATCACCATGGACCAAGCACTGCCCGCTCGGAGGGGGCAAAACCATGCCCAGCCTTCAAGCTTTGGGCCTGGGTGTGGGACAGCATGTGACTAACTCAAGCAGCCCCAGATAGG